>JAVIWC010000405.1:0-18123 GCA_031894815.1 Creontiades dilutus
AAAACGTTTCCTTCATGGGTATTTTCGCGTTTTTTCATCAAAATTGCTCAAAAATAAACTCTGTTTAATCGCTTTCAAACCTACTCTCTAAGGGTTTTTCGGGGTGCTGAACACGAATTCGAAGTCCGTTTTTCGATAAAACGCTTCCTGCATGGTTATTTTCGCGATTTTTCATCAAAATTGCTCAAAAATAAACTCTGTTTAATCGCTTTCAAACCTACTCTCTAAGGGGTTTTCGGGGTGCTGAACACGAATCTGAAGTCCGTTTTTCGATAAAACGCTTCCTTCATGGTTATTTTCGCGATTTTTCATCAAAATTGCTCAAAAATAAACTCTGTTTAATCGCTTTCAAACCTACTCTCTAAGGGGTTTTTCGGGGTGCTGAACACGAATCTGAAGTCCGTTTTCGATAAAACGCTTCCTTCATGGGTATTTTCGCGATTTTTCATCAAAATTGCTCAAAAATTATCTCTGTTTAATCCCTTTCAAACCTACTCTCTAAGGGGTTTTCGGGGTGCTGAACACGAATTCGAAGTCCGTTTTCCGATAAAACTCTTCCTTCATGGTTATTTTCGCGCTTTTTCATCAAAATTGCTCAAAAATCAACTCTGTTTAATCGCTTTCAAACCTACTCTCTAAAGGGTTTTTCGGGGTGCTGAACACGAATCTGATGTCCTTTTTTCGATAAAACGCTTCCTTTATGGTTATTTTCGCGATTTTTCATCAAAATTGCTCAAAAATTATCTCTGTTTAATCCTTTCAAACCTACTCTCTAAGGGGTTTTCGGGGTGCTGAACACGAATTCGAAGTCCGTTTTTCGATAAAACGCTTCCTTCATGGTTATTTTCGCGTTTTTTCATCAAAATTGCTCAAAAATTATCTCTGTTTAATCCCTTTCAAACCTACTCTCTAAGGGGTTTTCGGGGTGCTGAACACGAATTCGATCCGTTTTTCGATAAAACGCTTCCTTCATGGTTATTTTCGCGATTTTTCATCAAAATTGCTCAAATATTATCTCTGTTTAATCCCTTTTAAACCTACTCTCTAAGGGGTTTTTTCGGGGTGCTGAACACGAATCTTAAGTCCGTTTTTCGATAAAACGCTTCCTTCATGGTTATTTTCGCGATTTTTCATCAAAATTGCTCAAAAATAAACTCTGTTTAATCTCATTCAAACCTACTCTCTAAGGGGTTTCGGGGTGCTGAACACGAATCTGAAATCCTTTTTTCGATAAAACGCTTCCTTCATGGTTATTCTCGCGTTTTTTCATCAAAATTGCTCAAAAATTAACTCTGTTTAATCGCTTTCAAAAATACTCTCTAAGGGGTTTTTCGGGGTGCTGAACACGAATCTGAAGTCCTTTTTTCGATAAAACGCTTCCTTCATGGTTATTTTCGCGTTTTTCATCAAAATTGCTCAAAATTAACTCTGTTTAATCGCTTTCAAAACCTACTCTCTAAGGGGTTTTCGGGGTGCTGAACACGAATCTGAAGTCCGTTTTTCGATAAAACGCTTCCTTCATGGTTATTTTCGCGTTTTTTCATCAAAATTGCTCAAAAATAAACTCTGTTTAATCGCTTTCAAACCTACTCTCTAAGGGGTTTTCGGGGTGCTGAACACGAATCTGAAGTCCTTTTTTCGATAAAACGCTTCCTTCATGGTTATTTTCGCGTTTTTCATCAAAATTGCTCAAAAAATAAACTCTGTTTAATCGCTTTCAAACCTACTCTCTAAGGGGTTTTTTGGGGTGCTGAACACGAATCTGAAGTCCTTTTTTCGATTAAACGCTTCCTTCATGGTAATTTTCGCGTTTTTTCATCAAAATTGCTCAAAAATTATCTCTGTTTAATCCCTTTCAAACCTACTCTCTAATGGGTTTTTCGGGGTGCTGAACACGAATCTGAAGTCCTTTTTTCGATAAAACGCTTCCTTCATGGTTATTTTCGCGTTTTTTCATCAGAAATTGCTCAGAGAGAGAGAGAGACCTGTTTAATATCGTTCAAACCTACTCTCTTAAGGGGTTTTCGGGGTGCTGAACACGAATCTGAAGTCCTTTTTCGATAAAACGCTTCCTTCATGGTTATTTTCGCGTTTTTCATCAAAATTGCTCAAAATAAACTCTGTTTAATCCTTTCAAACCTACTCTCTAAGGGTTTTTCGGGGTGCTGAACACGAATCTGAAGTCCTTTTTTTCGATAAAACGCTTCCTTCATGGTTATTTTCGCGTTTTTTCATCAAAATTTCTCAAAAATAAACTCTGTTTAATCGCTTTCAAACCTACTCTCTATGGGGTTTTTCGGGGTTCTGAAAACGAATCTGAAGTCCTTTTTTCGATAAAACGCTTCCTTCATGGTTATTTCGCGTTTTTTCATCAAAATTGCTCAAAAATAAACTCTGTTTAAATCGTTCAAACCTACTCTCTAAGGGGTTTTCGGGGTGCTGAACACGAATCTGAAGTCCGTTTTTCGATAAAACGCTTCCTTCATGGTTATTTTCGCGTTTTTTCATCGAGGTACTCAAAATAAACTCTGTTTAATCGCATTCAAACCTACTCTCTAAGGGGTTTTTCGGGGTGCTGAACACGAATCTGAAGTCCTTTTTTCGATAAAACGCTTCCTTCATTGTTATTTTCGCGTTTTTTCATCAAAATTGCTCAAAAATAAACTCTGTTAATCGCTTTCAAACCTACTCTCTAAGGGGTTTTTCGGGGGTGCTGAACACGAATCTGAAGTCCTTTTTTCGATAAAACGCTTCCTTCATGGTTATTTTCGCGCCTTTTTCATCAAAATTGCTCAAAAATAAACTCTGTTTAATCGCTTTCAAACCTACTCTCTAAGGGGTTTTTCGGGGTGCTGAACCCGAATCTGAAGTCCGTTTTTCGATAAAAACGCTTCCTTCATGGTTATTTTCGCGTTTTTTCATCAAAATTGCTCAAAAATAAACTCCGTTTAATCGCTTTCAAACCTACTCTCTAAGGGGGTTTTCCGGGGTGCGAACACGAATCTGAAGTCCTTTTCGATAAAACGCTTCCTTCATGGTTATTTTCGCGTTTTTTCATCAAAATTGCTCAAAAATAAACTCTGTTTAATCGCTTTCAAACCTACTCTCTAAGGGGTTTTTCGGGGTGCTGAACACGAATCTGAAGTCCTTTTTTTCGATAAAACGCTTCCTTCATGGTTATTTTCGCGTTTTTTCATCAAAATTGCTCAAAAATAAACTCTGTTTAATCGCTTTCAAACCTACTCTCTAAGGGGTTTTCGGGGTGCTGAACACGATATCGTTGAAGTCCTTTTTTTGAACACGAATCTGAAGGCCGCTTCCTTCATGGTTATTTTCGCGTTTTTTCATCAAAATTGTTTCAAAAATAAACTCTGTTTAATCGCTTTCAAACCTACTCTCTAAGGGGTTTTTCGGGGTGCTGAACACGAATCTGAAGTCCTTTTTCGATAAAACGCTTCCTTCATGGTTATTTTTCGCGTTTTTTCATCAAAATTGCTCAAAAATAAACTCTGTTTAATCGCTTTCAAACCTACTCTCTAAGGGGTTTTCGGGGGTGCTGAACACGAATCTGAAGTCCTTTGTTCGATAAAACGCTTCCTTCATGGTTATTTTCGCGTTTTTTCATCAAAATTGCTCAAAAATAAACTCTGTTTAATCCCTTTCAAACCTACTCTCTAAGGGGTTTTCGGGGGTGCTGAAAACGAATCTGAAGTCCGTTTTTCGATAAAACGCTTCCTTCATGGTTATTCTCGCGTTTTTTCATCAAAATTGCTCATAAATAAACTCTGTTTAATCGCTTTCAAAAATACTCTCTAACGGGTTTTCGGGGTGCTGAACACGAATCTGAAGTCCTTTTTTCGATAAAACGCTTCCTTCATGGTTATTTTCGCGTTTTTTCATCAAAATTGCTCAAAAATAAACTCTGTTTAATCGCTTTCAAACCTACTCTCTAACGGGTTTTTCGGGGTGCTGAACACGAATCTGAAGTCCGTTTTTCGATAAAACGCTTCCTTCATAGTTCATTTTCGCGTTTTTTCATCAAAATTGCTCAAAAATAAACTCTGTTTAATCGCTTTCAAACCTACTCTCTAAGGGGTTTTTCGGGGTGCTGAACACGAATCCGAAGCCTTTTTTTCGATAAAACGCTTCCTTCATGGTTATTTTCGCGTTTTTTCATCAAAATTAACTCAAAAATAAACTCTGTTTAATCGCTTTCAAACCTACTCTCTAAGGGGTTTTTCGGGGTGTTGAACACGAATCTGAAGTCCTTTGTTCGATAAAACGCTTCCTTCATGGTTATTTTCGCGTTTTTTCATCAAAATTGCTCAAAAATAAACTCTGTTTAATCGCTTTCAAACCTACTCTCTAAGGGGTTTTCGGGGTGCTGAACACGAATCTGAAGTCCGTTTTTCGATAAAACGCTTCCTTCATGGTTATTTTCGCGTTTTTTCATCAAAATTGCTCAAAGAAATAAACTCTCGTTTTTAATCGCTTTCAAACCTACTCTCTAAGGGGTTTTCGGGTGCTGAACACGAATCTGAAGTCCTTTTTTCGATAAAACGCTTCCTTCATGGTTATTTTTCGCGTTTTTTCATCAAAATTGCTCAAAAATAAACTCTGTTTAATCGCTTTCAAACCTATTCTCTAAGGGGTTTTTCGGGGTGCTGACCACGAATCTGAAGTCCTTTTTTCGATAAAACGCTTCCTTCATGGTTATTTTCGCGTTTTTTCATCAAAATTGCTCAAAAATTAACTCTGTTTAATCGCTTTCAAACCTACACTCTAAGGGGTATTTCGGCGTGCTGAACACGAATCTGAAGTCCTTTTTCCGATAAAACGCTTCCTTCATGGTTATTTTCGCGTTTTTTCATCAAAATTGCTCAAAAATAAACTCTGTTTAATCGCTTTCAAACCTACTCTCTAAGGGGTTTTCGGGGTGCTGAACACGAATCTGAAGTCCTTTTTTCGATAAAACGCTTCCTTCATGGTTATTTTTCGCGTTTTTTCATCAAAATTGCTCAAAAATAAACTTTGTTTAATCGCTTTCAAACCTACTCTCTAAGGGGTTTTTCGGGGTGCTGAACACGAATCTTAAGTCCGTTTTTCGATAAAACGCTTCCTTCATGGTTATTTTCGCGTTGTTTTCATCAAAATTGCTCAAAAATAAACTTTGTTTAATCGCTTTCAAACCTACTCTCTAAGGGGTTTTTCGGGGTGCTGAACACGAATCTGAAGTCCTTTTTTCGATAAAACGCTTCCTTCATGGTTATTTTCGCGTTTTTTCATCAAAATTGCTCAAAAATAAACTCTGTTTAATCGCTTTCAAACCTACTCTCTAAGGGGTTTTCGGGGTGCTGAACACGAATCTGAAGTCCTTTTTTCGATAAAACGCTTCCTTCATGGTTATTTTCGCGTTTTTTCATCAAAATTGCTCAAAAATAAACTCTGTTTAATCGCTTTCAAACCTACTCTCTAAGGGGTTTTTCGGGGTGCTGAACACGAATCTGAAGTCCTTTTTTCGATAAAACGCTTCCTTCATGGTTATTTTCGCGTTTTTTCATCAAAATTGCTCAAAAATAAACTCTGTTTAATCGCTTTCAAACCTACTCTCTAAGGGGTTTTTCGGGGTGCTGAACACGAATCTGAAGTCCTTTTTTCGATAAAACGCTTCCTTCATGGTTATTTTCGCGTTTTTTCATCAAAATTGCTCAAAAATAAACTCTGTTTAATCGCTTTCAAACCTACTCTCTAAGGGGTTTTTCGGGGTGCTGAACACGAATCTGAAGTCCTTTTTTCGATAAAACGCTTCCTTCATGGTTATTTTCGCGTTTTTTCATCAAAATTGCTCAAAAAAATAAACTCTGTTTAATCGCTTTCAAACCTACTCTCTAAGGGGTTTTTCGGGGTGCTGAACACGAATCTGAAGTCCTTTTTTCGATAAAACGCTTCCTTCATGGTTATTTTCGCGTTTTTTCATCAAAATTGCTCAAAATAAACTCTGTTTAATCGCTTTCAAACCTACTCTCTAAGGGGTTTTTCGGGGTGCTGAACACGAATCTGAAGTCCTTTTTTCGATAAAACGCTTCCTTCATGGTTATTTTCGCGTTTTTTCATCAAAATTGCTCAAAAATAAACTCTGTTTAATCGCTTTCAAACCTACTCTCTAAGGGGTTTTTCGGGGTGCTGAACACGAATCTGAAGTCCTTTTTTTCGATAAAACGCTTCCTTCATGGTTATTTTCGCGTTTTTTCATCAAAATTGCTCAAAAATAAACTCTGTTTAATCGCTTTCAAACCTACTCTCTAAGGGGTTTTTCGGGGTGCTGAACACGAATCTGAAGTCCTTTTTTCGATAAAACGCTTCCTTCATGGTTATTTTCGCGTTTTTTCATCAAAATTGCTCAAAAATAAACTCTGTTTAATCGCTTTCAAACCTGCTCTCTAAGGGGTTTTTCGGGGTGCTGAACACGAATCTGAAGTCCGTTTTTCGATAAAACGCTTCCTTCATGGTTATTTTCGCGTTTTTTCATCAAAATTGCTAAAAAATAAACTCTGTTTAATCGCTTTCAAACCTACTCTCTGGAGGGTTTTTCGGGGTGCTGAACACGAATCTGAAGTCCGTTTTTCGATAAAACGCTTCCTTCATGGTTATTTTCGCGTTTTTTCATCAAAATTGCTCAAAAATAAACTCTGTTTAATCGCTTTCAAACCTACTCTCTAAGGGGTTTTTCGGGGTGCTGAACACGAATCTGAAGTTCGTTTTTCGATAAAACGCTTCCTTCATGGTTATTTCCGCGTTTTTTCATCAAAATTGCTCAAAAATAAACTCTGTTTAATCGCTTTCAAACCTACTCTCTAAGGGGTTTTTCGGGGTGCTGAACACGAATCTGAAGTCCGTTTTTCGATAAAACGCTTCCTTCATGGTTATTTTCGCGTTTTTTCATCAAAATTGCTCAAATCTGTTTTTCGATAAAACGCTTCCTTCATGGTTATTTTCGCGTTTTTTCATCAAAATTGCTCAAAAATAAACTCTGTTTAATCGCTTTCAAACCTACTCTCTAAGGGGTTTTTCGGTTTGCGGAACACGAATCTGAAGTCCGTTTTTCGATAAAACGCTTCCTTCATGGTTATTTTCGCGTTTATTCATCAAAATTGCTCAAAAATAAACTAAGTTTCATCGCAATCAATCCGACGCTCTAATGGGTTTTTCGGGGTGCTGAACACGAATCTGAACTCCGTTTTTCGATAAAACGCTTCCTTCATGGTTATTCAAAGTCAAATTAATAATGTTAGTTAGTGGTACAACTGGTGCAATTAATGCTTGAAAAAAACGCTGCAAATTCTTTCACTGGGGTTTATTATTCAATTGGCTTACGGTCACTATTTGAAATTCTACTGAGCTTTGGAGTGTGCGTGTTTCGCAGGAAAGAGCGATTATTGAATTTCAGGAGATATGCATGGAGCACGTAAATCAACCAAAATACCTATTTGGATTGATGAGTTGATCATATTTGTGTGCCTCCTGAAATTCAATAATCGCTCTACCCTGTGAAACACGCACACTCCAAAGCTTAGTAGAAATTCAAATAATGAACGCAAGCCAATTGAATAATAAACCCCAGTGAAAGAATACTTATTTACCATAGTAATAATATTGAATAATAAACCCCAGTAATAATATTGAATGATATTTACCTATATATTATCAGCGTTTCATGCATATCGGAATGCTTCAACCCGTGTATCGGCTACTAACTACACTACAAGTATTCACATCGGCTATCACTCCAGTATCCACATTCACTACAACTCGACGCTATCGGCCGGACATCACTAGGTTACAAACTAACAATAATAAACGAAAAAACGCAAATGTTGGCACCATAAATCGGGCCATACATCGGGAATGGTTTTACCTACGGACGTGGGGAAGGGCTCATTCGATTCCTCATGGTATGTTCTTCAAATAGGAAAATATTTAGGCCGATTTGACTAGTTTTGAGGTTTTCAGGGATTTTACAAAACTTTTACAGCCCTTAAAGGCCACTTTAAATTGAGTGAGGGAGCTGAATTTCAGGAGATACGCATGGAGCACGTAAATCTGTTCTCAACCAAAATACCTATTTGGATTGATCAGTTGATCATATTAGTGTGCCTCCTGAAATCCAATAATCGCTCTATCCTGTGAAACGCGCACACTCCAAAGCTTAGTAGAAATTCAAATTATGAACGCAAGCCACTTGAATAATAAACCCCAGTGAAAGAATTTGCAGCGTTTTCTTCAAATATCTCCCCCCCCCCCCTCCCCCCGGTGTGTTCTTAAAATAAGTTTACATTCATGCCGCTTGGACTTGTTTTGAGGTTTCTAGGGATTTTACAAAAATTTGACAATACTCTTTGACTTTAAATTGAGTGAGAGAGCTTTTATTTATTTATATTATTTTTATTTATTTAAGTTTACACGGGAATGTACAGAGCTGGCTCAAGAATTGGGGCGTCGTCGGACCAAGATGGATTTTTCCTGAAAATTTCAGATTTTTTGCTCCAGCCGCTTCGGAGATATCGTGCGTACGGCGTACGGCGGACGGACGGAAAATTTTTTATTGCAGATTCGGATCCTACACCCTTTGAAACGTAAACCATGAAATTTTCAGGGGAGGTTAGAATTTTTTTTTCCAGAGCAATTACAATGGTTTATTATTGAATAATAAACCAAAAATTAACCGTACCCTGATAAATTTAATAAATGTTCCATTGCTCTTCTTCTTTTTCAATATCCAGAAGCTGAGCCCGTCTATTTACTCCTTCTTCCTCGAAAATCAAAGATTTATAAAACGGCTGGTCTACTTTGGGAATGAGATTCACCATGCTTTGCAAGTTATTCAAATTGGCTTGTGACACCCATTTCTTATTCGGCCATAGTGGTTCAAGTGGAGATTGAAACACACTGATTTGATGCGCGAGTTTTTGAAACCCCTTTCTTGACGTCTACTAGAAATCCCCTCAGAGATCAAGGACCTTCTTACCCCTAAACATCGCACTAATCAGGGAGTAGGTTTTTACTCCTCCATTTTCTATCTGGTAGATGTCCGTATGTGAAAGCAACTCTTACTGCAAGAGTCGGTTTTTGGAGCAAATCATGAACTTTGACGATAAAAATGAATGATTTAGCTCTGTTTTTGTTAAAAATGGATTTCACCATTGACCTAACAAACCCTATAAGAACCCCAGAATGAATCATTTCGATTTTTCGACCTCTGCCCGTTCTCGATTCAAGCCACTCATATCGAGTGGCATATCGAGGCAGAGAAATTGTCTGCAGTTCGCTCTTTTGGGCTTTCGAGGAGGTGCCTCGGAATCGAGGTTCGTCGTGCGGCCAAGAGAGCCGCTGATCCGACCCGTAGGTATCAATACAGCGGGAAGTTCAAATCACCAATGCAATCCAGTCTTAGATGTTACGAAGGATATTAGACCCCAAATACAAGGTTTAAAAACATAATGGTTCATTCTTTTCTCAAAACTAAACCTTCGTGAACGACCAAGAAAAAAGAGTCGAGCAGCACGCATTCCTTATCAATTCTGACAGCTACGTGAAGTACCAAAATTATTAAGATTGAACTATGGTAGATCATTTGAGGACGAAAGAATTCCTTTCTCTTAATTTATTAGGACATATTGAAATAGCTCGAAGAGTTCAAAGAGTAACGAGAGTATTGACATGATGGATTTTGAGCAGTCTTGCAGTTTTCTCCAGAAAACTTTTCAAGCGGTATCCACACAGCTCCCAATTGATAGATGCCGATCAGTTAAACACGAACCAGAATGTAAATGAAGGTTATCCATGAAATATGGAATGGTCACTTTCATAAAGGAATGATTTCGTCTTAAATTCAACTCCGAGGGCATCAGCCCTTTCTAGACCCTTTGTAAGAAACAGAAGCAGATATCATAACTTGTAGCTCATTAATCTCTGGAACTCCATTACGTGGGTCATTCCACATCCATCCAGGGGTTGATCCATTTCTGGCCTAAGGGTCGTTCACGCTGTTACACTTTCTTTCAAGTAGATATATAAATTTTGAATGGCTATTTAACTAATCCCAAGGAATGTTGCGTATTTGTTTCAAGACGCTAAAAGGTATCCCATAGGTTAACTAAAACTACAAAGTTGGTCCGATATAATTTTTGTAGATACGTAAGTTGTTACCTGATTTAGGCGCTAAAATATGAGAATATCAAATTTTACATAATTAATTTCATTACGTACTTATCTCAGAATGAATCATAGGAAGGAGAAGTCAACAACGACGTCAGGGAGTCCGTGGACATACAATTTTTGGACTGGGGTCGTGAGCGTCCCTTTCGCCGAAAGTGTTGTCAGTATAGAACCCCCACCGTCAGGTGCAGGGTCAAGCAGTTCTACACACTTTGGACTTGGACGCAGAGCGGTTTTGGATTTACTCTCTTTAGTTCAAAATGCAAGTCTGTACTCAGTGTGCTTCGATAATTTTCTCTCCTCGCTTGGTTTTTTCCGAGTGCTGACAAAAAAAGGATTTCGAGCAATAGGACTGTGAGATAAAATTGGCATAAAAATGCTCTCTCGAGCCAAATAAACAATTGGAGAAGGAAGGAAGAAGACCATTCTACCCCTCATTAAATTTGCTAGTGGTAAAACGCAATGACGATTCCCTGTTGATTGTGGCAAGTAATTTTTTGAACATGACTCCTTCGAAAAAAAGAAAGATTTTCGAAAGCAGCCAAAAGGGAAAGTTTGTATCGACCGGCCTTCCATGATCTTTCAATACAACCGCTACGTGGGAGGAGTGAATTTGCACGATAACGTAGTGGCAAATTATAGGATTGTGGTTCGGAGTAAGAAGTGGAGATGGCCGTTATTCACCAATCAAATGAGAAATGCAACCGTGAACTCCTGGAAATTCTATTCTGCAGCAAATTTTAGTTCTTCCCTCTTCTCCGCAATACGGTTTTAGTGTGTTCCTTTGGAAATTAATCTAAGTACAAAAATCTGGGCAGCGGGTACATATTCCAGTATGTATGTCGTTTTTCTAAATAACTTCAAGACTGCCCAAAGTCCGAAATGTAGTAATAATTTCAAAATAACCTCATAAAAATATTATTACGGTGGCTTCTTTGATTTATACTATTAGGAACTTATCAAAGGAAACAGCCTAACAAAGCTGGTAGGCAAAGGTCTAATTATTGCGATTTTCAGGAATATAAATATTGGGAAAATGTTATTATTTTTATTTTTTATGCAGTGGAATAATTCCGCTGAAATCAAAATTCAACTGGAATTAAAGCTGTAAAAACTTCAACAGAAAAGGAATAAGATAGAGCGTAGTCTACATTTCTATGAAAGTAATGAGTACAAAGTTAAACCGATTTCAACGTTTAGGTCATCATCAGTAACAAATATGAACTAAAAGTACATCACAGAGCACATCTTATACAGACCCAGGTGGAAGGAGATTGAATGCTATTGGCTCAGGGAAGTGAAAGTCGCGGGGAGGACCAACCAATGCCACTGGAGGCTTACAAAGTGAAAGGGGGCACCAACAGTAACATTATGGAGAAGGGAAGCCAAACCTATTGAGAAAATGAACCCACCAACGGTGAAATATTTTGAGGAATAACTTCATTTAAACATTTTTCTTACGAATTTCGAATTTTTCATCTCATCCAACATGGGTAACATGGGTAGCAAAAGTGAGGAAATTCTACATATTCCCTGTTTGTCAGATCAAAAATAAAGCTATGATTGGACTCCTTCAGATGACTTGCGAAGGTAGAATCACCTTTGTTGTCCCTGAAATCCTTTTCACGCTCTTTTATTCCTTCCCTGAATTTCCTACCAGTTTGACCTCAGTATTCAAGTCCACAAGAACATTTTCGTCCTAAATATTTTCATTCGAATTTGAAGGTGGGATGGGTCATTCTCGTAAGAAATGAAATTAACTTATCAAATGTATCACATTCAAGATTACAGTTTGATAGTTACCTGCCTATCAAACAACACATTAATGTTACAAAAATATGAAAATGTGGACTCTGCTATAATTGCTACACATCTAGTGTTTGTTAGAAAAGAGAAGGGTGTTTAGCGACTCGAGAAACAATTTATTATTAAACCAGGGTACGTTGACAAGTTAGTTGAAGAGAGATGTCATCGAGGACGAAATTGTCCAGAAAGTCTCACAAGGCTTCCGCCGTTGAACCTGAAGTCACCAAAGATCCGTTTGAAGTGGACGACAACTTCTTGAAACTAAACTTTCAAGAGATTTTGAGGAATCTGAAGAAATATGTTTCGTGGTCAACAACGGAGTCTGCCTGGCTGAGAATGAAAGATGAGGGGGCCGTCGCCCCTGAGCTGCCTCTTCGCAGGGGGTTAGCGAGAATGTTAAGGAAGTCAAACGCCGGGTGCTTCATTAAATACATGAATAAGTCGGAGAGTACGACTTTCGAAGTCACGGACAAAAAGATGGAGATTACGGAGTACGTGGTTCATTCATTTGACACCTAGATTTAATCCATACTTCTTAGATTTTCCCATACAGCCATATACACGGTATCCCAGGAGTTATGCATAATCCGACTCCTACGTGTGCTATAACTCATTTCCGAACAAAAATGCCTCATAGCAATTTTTGCCAGAAGCCTCGTTTCCGAGTTATTCGCGGTTTAAGATTATTTTCGTGTTTTCGATCTTATGTCATTAAAACGGTGCTATAATAGTATGCGCCCCACAACCATTGGTTTCTGTGGTAGTATGCGCCCCACAGTGCTACGCAGAATATACATGTCGAGAAAAAGGCACTCGTACATAAAAAGCTGTGTGGAAGGTACTTGCAAGAAATCCTCATTGGAAGGTGCTTCCTCGAGCCTCTATCATAGTTCAGGGTCGGTATACTTCTTTCACGTCCTTCAGGAATGCGACGAACATGTCTGTAGCAGTCTACCCCGATTACGCTTACCAGCAAACCGGGATTCGTTTTTTTGAATAGGGTGGTCGCAAGTGCCTATCATTTGGGACGTTTGAGGAACAAACTTCACGACGAAGATGGGATAGGTTGATCATGATGGAACATTCGAATTTGTTCTAGCGATAATTCGGTAGTCTTGCGACAGTTGTCTAAGATGAAACACAACTTCGCGATTATGTACGAAACAAACACCGCCGAGGGGCACGTTGCGAGTACGTAAGTGTGGGGCGCATACAAATATAGCACGATTAAAATTATCATGACTCCCTCAATTTTGAAAATAGCTCAAATTTGATGACACCGTTGGAAAGAGCGTTAAATTTTCTATCTATTTGAGGTCAGAAATCTTTTTTTTATTGCTGTGAAGACGTGCAATGGCTGCGCAAAATGGCAGTTGGTCAAAATCTTGAAATCGCCTGTTTTTCACCTCGCCTAGAAACCCCATTAAAGCTTGACGCAGAACTGGGCAGGCCTGGTAAAACGTGCGCCAAAATGTCAGCTTTTCAACGGTGTAGTTGTTTAGGTTTTTGAAAATATTTTTAGTTAAGGAAATGGTGTTTAACTGCAGAAAAACATAAACAAAAACAGAAAAACACTTTTAAAATTGAGGTTTTCCAAAAGTCTCCTTCGTAGCTTTTCTCACTGAATCGAATGGTAACCGACACAAAAATCATCTCAACATACTCACTTGTGGTATAGCTACTCAACTGAAAGCAACTCATCGGAAATGAGTTGTAGAACGCGTAGGAGTCGGATTGTGCATAACTCCTGGGACACCTTGTATAACCCTGTATAATGTTTGGAAATTTGGAAAGCTACAGAGAAGGCATTGTCTTGGTCAGTGGAAGGATATGCAATGACCCGCACAACCCCCCGGTCTTGAAGGAGGGGTTGCTTTTTGCGCCGTGTGTTATCAACCCCAATCTGATTTGTCCGTAGCAATGGGTGTTCAATGTTGATAATTTGTTGTTTTTGACCAAATTCAGTTTTAGTAAAATGTTTGTTGACTCGAACATGTTATCCAGTTGTAGGACAATGGTAAGATATTGAGGTTTATTTCGAGTTCACATAAAGAGTTGAACAAGATTGTTAAGATATAAACCAAAAAATAAATATTTAAAAATGAAATTTAATGAATGAAAACCTTCGTTTGTGAACGGCGTCTACGGCATTCCTAAGGTGTCCAGCCAAAGTCAGGATAATCGAAGAGCCGATAGACGGCTATTGTTTGTGTTCATTTACGATTGATTGCGGTGAGTTGTTTTCAGTTGAGTAGCTATATCACAAGTGAGTATGTTGAAATGATTTTTGTGTACGGTTTCGCCAATGGTAATGCTTCTGAAACAGCAAGGAAGCCACACTCCTCCTATGTACAACTCACACCCTAGCGAAAACGTCGGATAGTATGAGGAAAAAATATTGGTAGATAATATATAGCTTTTCCAAGTCGAATTGAGAATTTTCCAAGTCGAATTGAGAATTTTCCAAACCAAATTGAGATTTTTCCAAACCAATTTGAGAATTTTCCAAACCAATTTGAGAATTTTCCAAACCAATTTGAGAATTTTCCAAACCAATTTGAGAATTTTCCAAATCAATTTGAGAATTTTCCAATCTAAGAAACTTTCACTACTAAAAAGGAAGAGGGAGTTTTCCAAACCGAATTGACAATTTTTTAAGGCAATTCAAGACTTCTATTGAAAACAAAATTAGTGAAGCAGAATGAAAGAATAGCACTTCATGAACTAATTAACATTGAAATCAAAAAGACAAAATGAACGAAGAATACTTCATAAAAATTACGATCTTGTTAAGAACAGAAAAAATCGAGGCTACTCTGCGTTTGGCTGGTCTATTGAAGTCAACAAAAACAAAAATCCGTTCATTTTGACATTCTGATTTCAATGTTAATTTGTCCATAAAGTGCTATTCTTTTATTTTGCTTCACTACTTAGGTTTTCAATAAAAGTGTTGGATTGCCTTAAAAAAATTGTCAATTCGGTTTGGAAAACTCCCTCTTTCTTTTTAGTAGTGAAAGTTTCCTAGATTGAAAAATTCTCAAATTGATTTGGAAAATTCTCAAATTGATTTGGAAAAATCTCAATTTGGTTTGGAAAATTCTCAATTCGACTTGGAAAATTCTCAAATTGGTTTGGAAAAATCTCAATTTGGTTTGGAAAATTCTCAATTCGACTTGGAAAATTCTCAATTCGACTTGGAAAAGCTATATATTGTTTATGTCACTCATCCTTTTTTAATCTAGTAAACAATCTTTTTTTTATCTACTAATCCTTTTTTGTCACTAAGGTTTTGGTTATTACTACCAGCTATGTTCAATAGCTCGAGCGCACCATAATGACTGGGAATATGCAATGGGGAAACCACGCTGAGGAAATACAGCGAAAAGGGAGACGAAAGGGAAGAGTTGGTAATGATACGGAAGCCTGGTTTGATAAGGGTTCATAGTGTCAGCAAAAAGATGAATGCTTCTCATCGCATTCAATCGTAAATGAAAACATAATAGCCGTCCCTCGGCTCTTCGATTATCTTGACTTTGGCCGGAAAGCTTAGAAATGCCGTAGACTGTTAACAAACGAACGGGTTTATGTATCCGACAAAACTAACTTAACTCTTCACTTGAGAGGTCTGGTGTCACCATTCGAAGCAGGGAGAAAAGTTACGTATATCCCGCCTCCAACCTTTTTTCGTCAAAAATTTTGGAAAAACCTCAATTTTAACAGAAAATACATGTTTTTCTGCAGTTAAACAACATTTCCTTTACTAAAAATATTTTTTAAATCCGAAACGACTACACCATTGAAAAGCAGCCATTTTGGCGCACGTCTTACCAGCCCTGCATAGCTCTGCGTCAAGCTTTAATGGGGTTTATAGGCGAGATGAAAAACAGGCGATTTCAAGATTTTGACCTAAGTGTCATTTCGCGCAGCAATCGTACATCTTCAATGTAATAAAAAATCATTTCTGACATCAAATAGATAGAAAATTTAACGCTCTTTCCAACGGTGTCATCAAATTCGAGCTATTTCCAAAATTGAGGGAGTCATGACAGTTTTAATGAAATAAGATCGAAAACACGAAAAAATCTTAAATCGCGAATAACTCGGAAACGAGTCCTCTGGCAAAACATTGCTTCGAGGCTTTTTCATTCGGAAATGAGTTATAGAACATGTAGGAGTCGGATTGTGCACACCTCCTGGGCCACCCTGTATAACAGATTATACATATCATGAAAATTAATTAGAAATTACCCGATTATTAATAAATGGACAATTCTATCCCATATTGTAACCTATGTCATTACACTCATCGTGGTGAAACTTAATGGATCATTGTGCGATTTGTAACTTTCTTGCGTGAAACATTCAATTTAGAGTTGAATACTGATCCAGCTGTCTTTACAATCCGAAACAATACAGTCATTGGTGCTGTATTCACACGGTATACAGATCATATGGAAACAAGACATTTTATCTCATATTTCTCTTGTCATATTATTTGAAGAACATACCATAAGGAATCGAATGAGACCCTCCCCACGTCTGTAGGTCAAACCATTCCCGATGTATGGCCCGATTTATGGTACCAACATTTGCGTTTTTTGGTTTATTACTGTTTGTTTGTAACCTAGTGATACCGATAGCGTCGTGTTGTAGTGAATGTGGATACTGGAGTGATAGCCGATGTTGATACTTGTAGTTTATAGCCGATACACGGGTTGAAGAATTCTGATATGCATGAAACGCTGGTGATATATAGGTGAATATTATTCAATATTATTAGTGGGGTAAATAAGTATTCTTTCTCTGGGGTTTATTATTCAATTGGCTTGCTTTCATGATTTGAATCTGTACTAAGGTTCGGAGTGTGCGTGTTTCACAGGTGATAGAGCGATTATTGACTTTCAGGAGATATGCATAGAGCACGCAAATCTGTTCTCAACCAAAATACCTATTTGGATTGATCAGTTGATCATATTTGTGTGCCTCCTCTACATCAGTCTACCTTCGGCTACATCGTTTAAATTTTAATTTGGGGAAGTTTTAACGCAATACGAGTGCTAAAGGACTTGATAAATTATAGATGTTTTAATTGGAGGGGTATTGAGGTTCAATAAAAAAACGCTGCAAAATCTTTCACTGAGGTTTATTATTCAATTGGCTTGCGTTCATTATTTGAATTTCTACTAAGCTTTGGAGTGTGCGTGTTTCACAGGGTAGAGCGATTATTGAATTTCAGGAGGCACACAAATATGATCAACTCATCAATCCAAATAGGTATTTTGGTTGATTTACGTGCTCCATGCATATCTCCTGAAATTCAATAATCGCTCTTTCCTGTGAAACACGCACACTCCAAAGCTCAGTAGAAATTCAAATAGTGACCGCAAGCCAATTGAATAATAAACCCCAGTGAAAGAATTTGCAGCTTTTTTTCATAGAATATACTGTGTTTTATTTTAATCATTTTAATTTTCTAATTGGACCTCCAACAATGGACATATCTACGATCTATTGTTTTTCCCCCAAGGAAAAATTTCTTATTTTATTTATATATTTTTTCAGATTTACATATAAAATAAAAGAGAGGCCGACAGTTAATGCCCGCTTAAATGATTTCACGGAGGACATTCTTAAATATCTTCTGGCCACGGTAAAAGATAGCTTTAAGAAAAACGGATGGATCTCACAAAAAATGTTAGTTAACAACCTGCCTACTCTGCGCCTATGCTATCAGAAGGTGGGTACATAGTGTTATCGGTTCAGTAACAGTGCGGTTCTATAGATGTCACTTTCGTTCGGAAGAGTGAAGCGAACAAAGGCTCCGATCATAGGATATTTTTCGCCGTAATAGTAGTGCTCAAAAACACCTGTACTTTTGAGAAAAAAAAAATGCAATTTTCGAGAGAAAGGAGGAAGGTCGTCCAAGGAAAGCAATAATTGACGCCCGCACAATAAAAAAGGTGTAAGTCCAAAAAAAAAAAATCGAAAACATTTTTCAATGAAAATGATCTAAGTTCTTAGGCCAATAGCGCTGAAAAGGCTGTAAATCGATGGGCAATGTAGTTTAGTACTTATGTGAAATCGCGCGGAATGTAACTCTAT
>JAVIWC010000406.1:0-17157 GCA_031894815.1 Creontiades dilutus
AGAGAGTAGGTTTGCAAGCGATTAAACAGAGTTTATTTTTGAGCAATTTTGATGAAAAAACGCGAAAATAACCATGAAGGAAGCGTTTTATCGAAAAAAGGACTTCAGATTCGTGTTCAGCACCCCGAAAAACCCCTTAGAGAGTAGGTTTGAAAGCGATTAAACAGAGTTTATTTTTGAGCAATTTTGATGAAAAAACGCGAAAATAACCATGAAGGAAGCGTTTTATCGAAAAAAGGACTTCAGATTCGTGTTCAGCACCCCGAAAACCCCTTAGAGAGTAGGTTTGAAAGCGATTAAACAGAGTTTATTTTTGAGCAATTTTGATGAAAAAACGCGAAAATAACCATGAAGGAAGCGTTTTATCGAAAAACGGACTTCAGATTCGTGTTCAGCACCCCGAAAAACCCCTTAGAGAGTAGGTTTGAAAGCGATTAAACAGAGTTTATTTTTGAGCAATTTTGATGAAAAAACGCGAAAATAACCATGAAGGAAGCGTTTTATCGAAAAAAGGACTTCAGATTCGTGTTCAGCACCCCGAAAAACCCCTTAGAGAGTAGGTTTGAAAGCGATTAAACAGAGTTTATTTTTGAGCAATTTTGATGAAAAAACGCGAAAATAACCATGAAGGAAGCGTTTTATCGAAAAACGGACTTCAGATTCGTGTTCAGCACCCCGAAAAACCCCTTAGAGAGTAGGTTTGAAAGCGATTAAACAGAGTTTATTTTTGAGCAATTTTGATGAAAAAACGCGAAAATAACCATGAAGGAAGCGTTTTATCGAAAAACGGACTTCAGATTCGTGTTCAGCACCCCGAAAAACCCCTTAGAGAGTAGGTTTGAAAGCGATTAAACAGAGTTTATTTTTGAGCAATTTTGATGAAAAACGCGAAAATAACCATGAAGGAAGCGTTTTATCGAAAAACGGACTTCAGATTCGTGTTCAGCACCCCGAAAAACCCCTTAGAGAGTAGGTTTGAAAGCGATTAAACAGAGTTTATTTTTGAGCAATTTTGATGAAAAAACGCGAAAATAACCATGAAGGAAGCGTTTTATCGAAAAACGGACTTCAGATTCGTGTTCAGCACCCCGAAAAACCCCTTAGAGAGTAGGTTTGAAAGCGATTAAACAGAGTTTATTTTTGAGCAATTTTGATGAAAAAACGCGAAAATAACCATGAAGGAAGCGTTTTATCGAAAAACGGACTTCAGATTCGTGTTCAGCACCCCGAAAAACCCCTTAGAGAGTAGGTTTGAAAGGGATTAAACAGAGTTAATTTTTGAGCAATTTTGATGAAAAAACGCGAAAATAACCATGAAGGAAGCGTTTTATCGAAAAACGGACTTCAGATTCGTGTTCAGCACCCCGAAAAACCCCTTAGAGAGTAGGTTTGAAAGGGATTAAACAGAGTTTATTTTTGAGCAATTTTGATGAAAAATCGCGAAAATAACCATGAAGGAAGCGTTTTATCGAAAAACGGACTTCAGATTCGTGTTCAGCACCCCGAAAAACCCCTTAGAGAGTAGGTTTGAAAGGATTAAACAGAGTTTATTTTTGAGCAATTTTGATGAAAAATCGCGAAAATAACCATGAAGGAAGCGTTTTATCGAAAAACGGACTTCAGATTCGTGTTCAGCACCCCGAAAAACCCCTTAGAGAGTAGGTTTGAAAGGGATTAAACAGAGTTTATTTTTGAGCAATTTTGATGAAAAATCGCGAAAATAACCATGAAGGAAGCGTTTTATCGAAAAACGGACTTCAGATTCGTGTTCAGCACCCCGAAAAACCCCTTAGAGAGTAGGTTTGAAAGGATTAAACAGAGTTTATTTTTGAGCAATTTTGATGAAAAAACGCGAAAATAACCATGAAGGAAGCGTTTTATCGAAAAACGGACTTCAGATTCGTGTTCAGCACCCCGAAAACCCCTTAGAGAGTAGGTTTGAAAGCGATTAAACAGAGTTTATTTTTGAGCAATTTTGATGAAAAATCGCGAAAATAACCATGAAGGAAGCGTTTTATCGAAAAACGGACTTCAGATTCGTGTTCAGCACCCCGAAAAACCCCTTAGAGAGTAGGTTTGAAAGGGATTAAACAGAGTTTATTTTTGAGCAATTTTGATGAAAAATCGCGAAAATAACCATGAAGGAAGCGTTTTCAGCACCCCGAAAAACCCCTTAGAAAGCGATTAAACAGAGTTTATTTTTGAGCAATTTTGATGAAAAAACGCGAAAATAACCATGAAGGAGTTTTATCGATTCGTGTTCAGCACCCCGAAAACCCCTTAGAAAGGTTTGAAAGCGATTAAACAGAGTCGCAATTTTGAAAAAACGCGAAAATAACCATGAAGGAAGCGTTTTATCGAAAAAACGGAAATTCGTGTTCAACCCCGAAAAACCCCTTAGAGAGTAGGTTTGAAAGCGATTAAACAGAGTTTATTTTTGAGCAATTTTGATGAAAAATCGCGAAAATAACCATGAAGGAAGCGTTTTATCGAAAAACGGACTTCAGATTCGTGTTCAGCACCCCGAAAAACCCCTTAGAGAGTAGGTTTGAAAGGGATTAAACAGAGTTTATTTTTGAGCAATTTTGATGAAAAATCGCGAAAATAACCATGAAGGAAGCGTTTTATCGAAAAACGGACTTCAGATTCGTGTTCAGCACCCCGAAAAACCCCTTAGAGAGTAGGTTTGAAAGCGATTAAACAGAGTTTATTTTTGAGCAATTTTGATGAAAAATCGCGAAAATAACCATGAAGGAAGCGTTTTATCGAAAAACGGACTTCAGATTCGTGTTCAGCACCCCGAAAAACCCCTTAGAGAGTAGGTTTGAAAACCATGAAGGAAGCGTTTTATCGAAAAACGGACTTCAGATTCGTGTTCAGCACCCCGAAAAACCCCTTAGAGAGTAGGTTTGAAAGCGATTAAACAGAGAAAATAATTTTTGAGCAATTTTGATGAAAAATCGCGAAAATAACCATGAAGGAAGCGTTTTATCGAAAAACGGACTTCAGATTCGTGTTCAGCACCCCGAAAAACCCCTTAGAGAGTAGGTTTGAAAGCGATTAAACAGAGTTTATTTTTGAGCAATTTTGATGAAAAACGCGAAAATAACCATGAAGGAAGCGTTTTATCGAAAAACGGACTTCAGATTCGTGTTCAGCACCCCGAAAAACCCCTTAGAGAGTAGGTTTGAAAGCGATTAAACAGAGTTAATTTTTGAGCAATTTTGATGAAAAATCGCGAAAATAACCATGAAGGAAGCGTTTTATCGAAAAACGGACTTCCGCGAAAATAACCATGAAGGAAGCGTTTTATCGAAAAACGGACTTCAGATTCGTGTTCAGCACCCCGAAAACCCCTTAGAGAGTAGGTTTGAAAGGGATTAAACAGAGTTTATTTTTGAGCAATTTTGATGAAAAAATCGCGAAAATAACCATGAAGGAAGCGTTTTATCGAAAAACGGACTTCAGATTCGTGTTCAGCACCCCGAAAAACCCCTTAGAGAGTAGGTTTGAAAGGGATTAAACAGAGTTAATTTTTGAGCAATTTTGATGAAAAATCGCGAAAATAACCATGAAGGAAGCGTTTTATCGAAAAACGGACTTCAGATTCGTGTTCAGCACCCCGAAAAACCCCTTAGAGAGTAGGTTTGAAAGGATTAAACAGAGTTAATTTTTGAGCAATTTTGATGAAAAATCGCGAAAATAACCATGAAGGAAGCGTTTTATCGAAAAACGGACTTCAGATTCGTGTTCAGCACCCCGAAAAACCCCTTAGAGAGTAGGTTTGAAAGGGATTAAACAGAGTTAATTTTTGAGCAATTTTGATGAAAAATCGCGAAAATAACCATGAAGGAAGCGTTTTATCGAAAAACGGACTTCAGATTCGTGTTCAGCACCCCGAAAAACCCCTTAGAGAGTAGGTTTGAAAGGGTAAACAGAGTTAATTTTTGAGCAATTTTGATGAAAAATCGCGAAAATAACCATGAAGGAAGCGTTTTATCGAAAAACGGACTTCAGATTCGTGTTCAGCACCCCGAAAAACCCCTTAGAGAGTAGGTTTGAAAGGGATTAAACAGAGTTAATTTTTGAGCAATTTTGATGAAAAATCGCGAAAATAACCATGAAGGAAGCGTTTTATCGAAAAACGGACTTCAGATTCGTGTTCAGCACCCCGAAAACCCCTTAGAGAGTAGGTTTGAAAGGGATTAAACAGAGTTTAATTTTTGAGCAATTTTGATGAAAAATCGCGAAAATAACCATGAAGGAAGCGTTTTATCGAAAAACGGACTTCAGATTCGTGTTCAGCACCCCGAAAAACCCCTTAGAGAGTAGGTTTGAAAGGATTAAACAGAGTTAATTTTTGAGCAATTTTGATGAAAAATCGCGAAAATAACCATGAAGGAAGCGTTTTATCGAAAAACGGACTTCAGATTCGTGTTCAGCACCCCGAAAAACCCCTTAGAGAGTAGGTTTGAAAGGGATTAAACAGAGTTTATTTTTGAGCAATTTTGATGAAAAATCGCGAAAATAACCATGAAGGAAGCGTTTTATCGAAAAACGGACTTCAGATTCGTGTTCAGCACCCCGAAAAACCCCTTAGAGAGTAGGTTTGAAAGGGATTAAACAGAGTTAATTTTTGAGCAATTTTGATGAAAAATCGCGAAAATAACCATGAAGGAAGCGTTTTATCGAAAAACGGACTTCAGATTCGTGTTCAGCACCCCGAAAACCCCTTAGAGAGTAGGTTTGAAAGGGATTAAACAGAGTTAATTTTTGAGCAATTTTGATGAAAAATCGCGAAAATAACCATGAAGGAAGCGTTTTATCGAAAAACGGACTTCAGATTCGTGTTCAGCACCCCGAAAAACCCCTTAGAGAGTAGGTTTGAAAGGGATTAAACAGAGTTAATTTTTGAGCAATTTTGATGAAATCGCGAAAATAACCATGAAGGAAGCGTTTTATCGAAAAACGGACTTCAGATTCGTGTTCAGCACCCCGAAAAACCCCTTAGAGAGTAGGTTTGAAAGGGATTAAACAGAGTTAATTTTTGAGCAATTTTGATGAAAAATCGCGAAAATAACCATGAAGGAAGCGTTTTATCGAAAAACGGACTTCAGATTCGTGTTCAGCACCCCGAAAAACCCCTTAGAGAGTAGGTTTGAAAGGGATTAAACAGAGTTAATTTTTGAGCAATTTTGATGAAAAATCGCGAAAATAACCATGAAGGAAGCGTTTTATCGAAAAACGGACTTCAGATTCGTGTTCAGCACCCCGAAAAACCCCTTAGAGAGTAGGTTTGAAAGGGATTAAACAGAGTTAATTTTTGAGCAATTTTGATGAAAAATCGCGAAAATAACCATGAAGGAAGCGTTTTATCGAAAAACGGACTTCAGATTCGTGTTCAGCACCCCGAAAAACCCTAGAGAGTAGGTTTGAAAGGGATTAAACAGAGTTAATTTTTGAGCAATTTTGATGAAAAATCGCGAAAATAACCATGAAGGAAGCGTTTTATCGAAAAACGGACTTCAGATTCGTGTTCAGCACCCCGAAAAACCCCTTAGAGAGTAGGTTTGAAAGGGATTAAACAGAGTTAATTTTTGAGCAATTTTGATGAAAAATCGCGAAAATAACCATGAAGGAAGCGTTTTATCGAAAAACGGACTTCAGATTCGTGTTCAGCACCCCGAAAACCCCTTAGAGAGTAGGTTTGAAAGGATTAAACAGAGTTAATTTTTGAGCAATTTTGATGAAAAATCGCGAAAATAACCATGAAGGAAGCGTTTTATCGAAAAACGGACTTCAGATTCGTGTTCAGCACCCCGAAAAACCCCTTAGAGAGTAGGTTTGAAAGGATTAAACAGAGTTAATTTTTGAGCAATTTTGATGAAAAATCGCGAAAATAACCATGAAGGAAGCGTTTATCGAAAAACGGACTTCAGATTCGTGTTCAGCACCCCGAAAAACCCCTTAGAGAGTAGGTTTGAAAGGGATTAAACAGAGTTAATTTTTGAGCAATTTTGATGAAAAATCGCGAAAATAACCATGAAGGAAGCGTTTTATCGAAAAACGGACTTCAGATTCGTGTTCAGCACCCCGAAAACCCCTTAGAGAGTAGGTTTGAAAGGGATTAAACAGAGTTTATTTTTGAGCAATTTTGATGAAAAATCGCGAAAATAACCATGAAGGAAGCGTTTTATCGAAAAACGGACTTCAGATTCGTGTTCAGCACCCCGAAAACCCCTTAGAGAGTAGGTTTGAAAGGGATTAAACAGAGTTTAATTTTTGAGCAATTTTGATGAAAAATCGCGAAAATAACCATGAAGGAAGCGTTTTATCGAAAAACGGACTTCAGATTCGTGTTCAGCACCCCGAAAACCCCTTAGAGAGTAGGTTTGAAAGGATTAAACAGAGTTTTTTTTGAGCAATTTTGATGAAAAATCGCGAAAATAACCATGAAGGAAGCGTTTTATCGAAAAACGGACTTCAGATTCGTGTTCAGCACCCCGAAAAACCCCTTAGAGAGTAGGTTTGAAAGGGATTAAACAGAGTTAATTTTTGAGCAATTTTGATGAAAAATCGCGAAAATAACCATGAAGGAAGCGTTTTATCGAAAAACGGACTTCAGATTCGTGTTCAGCACCCCGAAAACCCCTTAGAGAGTAGGTTTGAAAGCGATTAAACAGAGTTAATTTTTGAGCAATTTTGATGAAAAATCGCGAAAATAACCATGAAGGAAGCGTTTTATCGAAAAACGGACTTCAGATTCGTGTTCAGCACCCCCGAAAACCCCTTAGAGAGTAGGTTTGAAAGGGATTAAAAGAGTTTAATTTTTGAGCAATTTTGATGAAAAATCGCGAAAATAACCATGAAGGAAGCGTTTTATCGAAAAACGGACTTCAGATTCGTGTTCAGCACCCCGAAAAACCCCTTAGAGAGTAGGTTTGAAAGGATTAAACAGAGTTAATTTTTGAGCAATTTTGATGAAAAATCGCGAAAATAACCATGAAGGAAGCGTTTTATCGAAAAACGGACTTCAGATTCGTGTTCAGCACCCCGAAAACCCCTTAGAGAGTAGGTTTGAAAGGGATTAAACAGAGTTAATTTTTGAGCAATTTTGATGAAAAATCGCGAAAATAACCATGAAGGAAGCGTTTTATCGAAAAACGGACTTCAGATTCGTGTTCAGCACCCCGAAAACCCCTTAGAGAGTAGGTTTGAAAGCGATTAAACAGAGTTAATTTTTGAGCAATTTTGATGAAAAATCGCGAAAATAACCATGAAGGAAGCGTTTTATCGAAAAAAAAAATTCGGACTTCAGATTCGTGTTCAGCACCCCGAAAAACCCCTTAGAGAGTAGGTTTGAAAGGGATTAAACAGAGTTAATTTTTGAGCAATTTTGATGAAAAATCGCGAAAATAACCATGAAGGAAGCGTTTTATCGAAAAACGGACTTCAGATTCGTGTTCAGCACCCCGAAAACCCCTTAGAGAGTAGGTTTGAAAGGGATTAAACAGAGTTAATTTTTGAGCAATTTTGATGAAAAATCGCGAAAATAACCATGAAGGAAGCGTTTTATCGAAAAACGGACTTCAGATTCGTGTTCAGCACCCCGAAAACCCCTTAGAGAGTAGGTTTGAAAGGATTAAACAGAGTTAATTTTTGAGCAATTTTGATGAAAAATCGCGAAAATAACCATGAAGGAAGCGTTTTATCGAAAAACGGACTTCAGATTCGTGTTCAGCACCCCGAAAACCCCTTAGAGAGTAGGTTTGAAAGGATTAAACAGAGTTAATTTTTGAGCAATTTTGATGAAAAATCGCGAAAATAACCATGAAGGAAGCGTTTTATCGAAAAACGGACTTCAGATTCGTGTTCAGCACCCCGAAAACCCCTTAGAGAGTAGGTTTGAAAGGGATTAAACAGAGTTAATTTTTGAGCAATTTTGATGAAAAATCGCGAAAATAACCATGAAGGAAGCGTTTTATCGAAAAACGGACTTCAGATTCGTGTTCAGCACCCCGAAAACCCCTTAGAGAGTAGGTTTGAAAGGGATTAAACAGAGTTAATTTTTGAGCAATTTTGATGAAAAATCGCGAAAATAACCATGAAGGAAGCGTTTTATCGAAAAACGGACTTCAGATTCGTGTTCAGCACCCCGAAAACCCCTTAGAGAGTAGGTTTGAAAGGGATTAAACAGAGTTAATTTTTGAGCAATTTTGATGAAAAATCGCGAAAATAACCATGAAAAAAGCGAAAATAACCATGAAGGAAGCGTTTTATCGAAAAACGGACTTCAGATTCGTGTTCAGCACCCCGAAAAACCCCTTAGAGAGTAGGTTTGAAAGGGATTAAACAGAGTTTAATTTTTGAGCAATTTTGATGAAAAATCGCGAAAATAACCATGAAGGAAGCGTTTTATCGAAAAACGGACTCAGATTCGTGTTCAGCACCCCGAAAACCCCTTAGAGAGTAGGTTTGAAAGGGATTAAACAGAGTTAATTTTTGAGCAATTTTGATGAAAAAACGCGAAAATAACCATGAAGGAAGCGTTTTATCGAAAAACGGACTTCAGATTCGTGTTCAGCACCCCGAAAACCCCTTAGAGAGTAGGTTTGAAAGCGATTAAACAGAGTTAATTTTTGAGCAATTTTGATGAAAAAATCGCGAAAATAACCATGAAGGAAGCGTTTTATCGAAAAACGGACTTCAGATTCGTGTTCAGCACCCCGAAAAACCCCTTAGAGAGTAGGTTTGAAAGCGATTAAACAGAGTTAATTTTTGAGCAATTTTGATGAAAAAACGCGAAAATAACCATGAAGGAAGCGTTTTATCGAAAAACGGACTTCAGATTCGTGTTCAGCACCCCGAAAAACCCCTTAGAGAGTAGGTTTGAAAGCGATTAAACAGAGTTAATGATGATGAAAAAACGCGAAAATAACCATGAAGGAAGCGTTTTATCGAAAAACGGACTTCAGATTCGTGTTCAGCACCCCGAAAACCCCTTAGAGAGTAGGTTTGAAAGCGATTAAACAGAGTTAATTTTTGAGCAATTTTGATGAAAAAACGCGAAAATAACCATGAAGGAAGCGTTTTATCGAAAAACGGACTTCAGATTCGTGTTCAGCACCCCGAAAAACCCTTTAGAGAGTAAGAGTAGGTTTGAAAGCGATTAAACAGAGTTAATTTTTGAGCAATTTTGATGAAAAAACGCGAAAATAACCATGAAGGAAGCGTTTTATCGAAAAACGGACTTCAGATTCGTGTTCAGCACCCCGAAAAACCCCTTAGAGAGTAGGTTTGAAAGCGATTAAACAGAGTTAATTTTTGAGCAATTTTGATGAAAAAACGCGAAAATAACCATGAAGGAAGCGTTTTATCGAAAAACGGACTTCAGATTCGTGTTCAGCACCCCGAAAAACCCCTTAGAGAGTAGGTTTGAAAGCGATTAAACAGAGTTAATTTTTGAGCAATTTTGATGAAAAAACGCGAAAATAACCATGAAGGAAGCGTTTTATCGAAAAACGGACTTCAGATTCGTGTTCAGCACCCCGAAAAACCCCTTAGAGAGTAGGTTTGAAAGCGATTAAACAGAGTTAATTTTTGAGCAATTTTGATGAAAAAACGCGAAAATAACCATGAAGGAAGCGTTTTATCGAAAAACGGACTTCAGATTCGTGTTCAGCACCCCGAAAAACCCCTTAGAGAGTAGGTTTGAAAGCGATTAAACAGAGTTAATTTTTGAGCAATTTTGATGAAAAAACGCGAAAATAACCATGAAGGAAGCGTTTTATCGAAAAACGGACTTCAGATTCGTGTTCAGCACCCCGAAAAACCCCTTAGAGAGTAGGTTTGAAAGCGATTAAACAGAGTTAATTTTTGAGCAATTTTGATGAAAAAACGCGAAAATAACCATGAAGGAAGCGTTTTATCGAAAAACGGACTTCAGATTCGTGTTCAGCACCCCGAAAAACCCCTTAGAGAGTAGGTTTGAAAGCGATTAAACAGAGTTAATTTTTGAGCAATTTTGATGAAAAAACGCGAAAATAACCATGAAGGAAGCGTTTTATCGAAAAACGGACTTCAGATTCGTGTTCAGCACCCCGAAAAACCCCTTAGAGAGTAGGTTTGAAAGCGATTAAACAGAGTTAATTTTTGAGCAATTTTGATGAAAAAACGCGAAAATAACCATGAAGGAAGCGTTTTATCGAAAAACGGACTTCAGATTCGTGTTCAGCACCCCGAAAAACCCCTTAGAGAGTAGGTTTGAAAGCGATTAAACAGAGTTTATTTTTGAGCAATTTTGATGAAAAACGCGAAAATAACCATGAAGGAAGCGTTTTATCGAAAAACGGACTTCAGATTCGTGTTCAGCACCCCGAAAACCCCTTAGAGAGTAGGTTTGAAAGCGATTAAACAGAGTTAATTTTTGAGCAATTTTGATGAAAAAACGCGAAAATAACCATGAAGGAAGCGTTTTATCGAAAAACGGACTTCAGATTCGTGTTCAGCACCCCGAAAACCCCTTAGAGAGTAGGTTTGAAATTGATTAAACAGAGTGGTTTGAAAGCGATTAAACAGAGTTAATTTTTGAGCAATTTTGATGAAAAAACGCGAAAATAACCATGAAGGAAGCGTTTTATCGAAAAACGGACTTCAGATTCGTGTTCAGCACCCCGAAAACCCCTTAGAGAGTAGGTTTGAAAGCGATTAAACAGAGTTAATTTTTGAGCAATTTTGATGAAAAAACGCGAAAATAACCATGAAGGAAGCGTTTTATCGAAAAACGGACTTCAGATTCGTGTTCAGCACCCCGAAAACCCCTTAGAGAGTAGGTTTGAAAGGGATTAAACAGAGTTAATTTTTGAGCAATTTTGATGAAAAAACGCGAAAATAACCATGAAGGAAGCGTTTTATCGAAAAACGGACTTCAGATTCGTGTTCAGCACCCCGAAAACCCCTTAGAGAGTAGGTTTGAAAGCGATTAAACAGAGTTAATTTTTGAGCAATTTTGATGAAAAAACGCGAAAATAACCATGAAGGAAGCGTTTTATCGAAAAACGGACTTCAGATTCGTGTTCAGCACCCCGAAAACCCCTTAGAGAGTAGGTTTGAAAGCGATTAAACAGAGTTAATTTTTGAGCAATTTTGATGAAAAAACGCGAAAATAACCATGAAGGAAGCGTTTTATCGAAAAACGGACTTCAGATTCGTGTTCAGCACCCCGAAAAACCCCTTAGAGAGTAGGTTTGAAAGCGATTAAACAGAGTTAATTTTTGAGCAATTTTGATGAAAAAACGCGAAAATAACCATGAAGGAAGCGTTTTATCGAAAAACGGACTTCAGATTCGTGTTCAGCACCCCGAAAAACCCCTTAGAGAGTAGGTTTGAAAGCGATTAAACAGAGTTAATTTTTGAGCAATTTTGATGAAAAAACGCGAAAATAACCATGAAGGAAGCGTTTTATCGAAAAACGGACTTCAGATTCGTGTTCAGCACCCCGAAAAACCCCTTAGAGAGTAGGTTTGAAAGCGATTAAACAGAGTTAATTTTTGAGCAATTTTGATGAAAAAACGCGAAAATAACCATGAAGGAAGCGTTTTATCGAAAAAACGGACTTCAGATTCGTGTTCAGCACCCCGAAAAACCCCTTAGAGAGTAGGTTTGAAAGCGATTAAACAGAGTTAATTTTTGAGCAATTTTGATGAAAAAACGCGAAAATAACCATGAAGGAAGCGTTTTATCGAAAAACGGACGTGTTCAGCACCCCGAAAACCCCTTAGAGAGTAGGTTTGAAAGCGATTAAACAGAGTTAATTTTGAGATTTTGAAAAAACGCGAAAATAACCATGAAGGAAGCGTTTTATCGAAAAAAGGACTTCAGATTCGTGTTCAGCACCCCGAAAACCCCTTAGAGAGTAGGTTTGAAAGCGATTAAACAGAGTTTATTTTTGAGCAATTTTGATGAAAAAACGCGAAAATAACCATGAAGGAAGCGTTTTATCGAAAAAAGGACTTCAGATTCGTGTTCAGCACCCCGAAAACCCCTTAGAGAGTAGGTTTGAAAGCGATTAAACAGAGTTAATTTTTGAGCAATTTTGATGAAAAAACGCGAAAATAACCATGAAGGAAGCGTTTTATCGAAAAACGGACTTCAGATTCGTGTTCAGCACCCCGAAAACCCCTTAGAGAGTAGGTTTGAAAGCGATTAAACAGAGTTTATTTTTGAGCAATTTTGATGAAAAAACGCGAAAATAACCATGAAGGAAGCGTTTTATCGAAAAAACGGACTTCAGATTCGTGTTCAGCACCCCGAAAAACCCCTTAGAGAGTAGGTTTGAAAGCGATTAAACAGAGTTAATTTTTGAGCAATTTTGATGAAAAAACGCGAAAATAACCATGAAGGAAGCGTTTTATCGAAAAAAGGACTTCAGATTCGTGTTCAGCACCCCGAAAACCCCTTAGAGAGTAGGTTTGAAAGCGATTAAACAGAGTTAATTTTTGAGCAATTTTGATGAAAAAACGCGAAAATAACCATGAAGGAAGCGTTTTATCGAAAAAAGGACTTCAGATTCGTGTTCAGCACCCCGAAAACCCCTTAGAGAGTAGGTTTGAAAGCGATTAAACAGAGTTTATTTTTGAGCAATTTTGATGAAAAAACGCGAAAATAACCATGAAGGAAGCGTTTTATCGAAAAACGGACTTCAGATTCGTGTTCAGCACCCCGAAAACCCCTTAGAGAGTAGGTTTGAAAGCGATTAAACAGAGTTTATTTTTGAGCAATTTTGATGAAAAAACGCGAAAATAACCATGAAGGAAGCGTTTTATCGAAAAAAGGACTTCAGATTCGTGTTCAGCACCCCGAAAAACCCCTTAGAGAGTAGGTTTGAAAGCGATTAAACAGAGTTAATTTTTGAGCAATTTTGATGAAAAAACGCGAAAATAACCATGAAGGAAGCGTTTTATCGAAAAAGGACTTCAGATTCGTGTTCAGCACCCCGAAAAACCCCTTAGAGAGTAGGTTTGAAAGCGATTAAACAGAGTTTATTTTTGAGCAATTTTGATGAAAAAACGCGAAAATAACCATGAAGGAAGCGTTTTATCGAAAAACGGACTTCAGATTCGTGTTCAGCACCCCGAAAACCCCTTAGAGAGTAGGTTTGAAAGCGATTAAACAGAGTTTATTTTTGAGCAATTTTGATGAAAAAACGCGAAAATAACCATGAAGGAAGCGTTTTATCGAAAAAAGGACTTCAGATTCGTGTTCAGCACCCCGAAAACCCCTTAGAGAGTAGGTTTGAAAGCGATTAAACAGAGTTTATTTTTGAGCAATTTTGATGAAAAAACGCGAAAATAACCATGAAGGAAGCGTTTTATCGAAAAACGGACTTCAGATTCGTGTTCAGCACCCCGAAAACCCCTTAGAGAGTAGGTTTGAAAGCGATTAAACAGAGTTTATTTTTGAGCAATTTTGATGAAAAAACGCGAAAATAACCATGAAGGAAGCGTTTTATCGAAAAAAGGACTTCAGATTCGTGTTCAGCACCCCGAAAAAACCCCTTAGAGAGTAGGTTTGAAAGCGATTAAACAGAGTTTATTTTTGAGCAATTTTGATGAAAAAACGCGAAAATAACCATGAAGGAAGCGTTTTATCGAAAAAACGGACTTCAGATTCGTGTTCAGCACCCCGAAAAACCCTTAGAGAGTAGGTTTGAAAGCGATTAAACAGAGTTAATTTTTGAGCAATTTTGATGAAAAAACGCGAAAATAACCATGAAGGAAGCGTTTTATCGAAAAACGGACTTCAGATTCGTGTTCAGCACCCCGAAAACCCCCAGAGAGTAGGTTTGAAAGCGATTAAACAGAGTTAATTTTTTGAGCAATTTTGATGAAAAAACGCGAAAATAACCATGAAGGAAGCTTTATCGAAAAACGGACTTCAGATTCGTGTTCAGCACCCCGAAAAACCCCTTAGAGAGTAGGTTTGAAAGCGATTAAACAGAGTTAATTTTTGAGCAATTTTGATGAAAAAACGCGAAAATAACCATGAAGGAAGTAAAACCCCTTAGAGAGTAGGTTTGAAAGCGATTAAACAGAGTTAATTTTTGAGCAATTTTGATGAAAAAACGCGAAAATAACCATGAAGGAAGCGTTTTATCGAAAAACGGACTTCAGATTCGTGTTCAGCACCCCGAAAAACCCCTTAGAGAGTAGGTTTGAAAGCGATTAAACAGAGTTAATTTTTGAGCAATTTTGATGAAAAAACGCGAAAATAACCATGAAGGAAGCGTTTTATCGAAAAACGGACTTCAGATTCGTGTTCAGCACCCCGAAAAACCCCTTAGAGAGTAGGTTTGAAAGCGATTAAACAGAGTTAATTTTTGAGCAATTTTGATGAAAAAACGCGAAAATAACCATGAAGGAAGCGTTTTATCGAAAAACGGACTTCAGATTCGTGTTCAGCACCCCGAAAAACCCCTTAGAGAGTAGGTTTGAAAGCGATTAAACAGAGTTAATTTTTGAGCAATTTTGATGAAAAAACGCGAAAATAACCATGAAGGAAGCGTTTTATCGAAAAACGGACTTCAGATTCGTGTTCAGCACCCCGAAAAACCCCTTAGAGAGTAGGTTTGAAAGCGATTAAACAGAGTTAATTTTTGAGCAATTTTGATGAAAAAACGCGAAAATAACCATGAAGGAAGCGTTTTATCGAAAAACGGACTTCAGATTCGTGTTCAGCACCCCGAAAAACCCCTTAGAGAGTAGGTTTGAAAGCGATTAAACAGAGTTAATTTTTGAGCAATTTTGATGAAAAAACGCGAAAATAACCATGAAGGAAGCGTTTTATCGAAAAACGGACTTCAGATTCGTGTTCAGCACCCCGAAAAACCCCTTAGAGAGTAGGTTTGAAAGCGATTAAACAGAGTTAATTTTTGAGCAATTTTGATGAAAAAACGCGAAAATAACCATGAAGGAAGCGTTTTATCGAAAAACGGACTTCAGATTCGTGTTCAGCACCCCGAAAAACCCCTTAGAGAGTAGGTTTGAAAGCGATTAAACAGAGTTAATTTTTGAGCAATTTTGATGAAAAAACGCGAAAATAACCATGAAGGAAGCGTTTTATCGAAAAACGGACTTCAGATTCGTGTTCAGCACCCCGAAAAACCCCTTAGAGAGTAGGTTTGAAAGCGATTAAACAGAGTTAATTTTTGAGCAATTTTGATGAAAAAACGCGAAAATAACCATGAAGGAAGCGTTTTATCGAAAAACGGACTTCAGATTCGTGTTCAGCACCCCGAAAAACCCCTTAGAGAGTAGGTTTGAAAGCGATTAAACAGAGTTAATTTTTGAGCAATTTTGATGAAAAAACGCGAAAATAACCATGAAGGAAGCGTTTTATCGAAAAACGGACTTCAGATTCGTGTTCAGCACCCCGAAAAACCCCTTAGAGAGTAGGTTTGAAAGCGATTAAACAGAGTTAATTTTTGAGCAATTTTGATGAAAAAACGCGAAAATAACCATGAAGGAAGCGTTTTATCGAAAAACGGACTTCAGATTCGTGTTCAGCACCCCGAAAAACCCCTTAGAGAGTAGGTTTGAAAGCGATTAAACAGAGTTAATTTTTGAGCAATTTTGATGAAAAAACGCGAAAATAACCATGAAGGAAGCGTTTTATCGAAAAACGGACTTCAGATTCGTGTTCAGCACCCCGAAAAACCCCTTAGAGAGTAGGTTTGAAAGCGATTAAACAGAGTTAATTTTTGAGCAATTTTGATGAAAAAACGCGAAAAGATTCGTGTTCAGCACCCCGAAAAACCCCTTAGAGAGTAGGTTTGAAAGCGATTAAACAGAGTTAATTTTTGAGCAATTTTGATGAAAAAACGCGAAAATAACCATGAAGGAAGCGTTTTATCGAAAAACGGACTTCAGATTCGTGTTCAGCACCCCGAAAAACCCCTTAGAGAGTAGGTTTGAAAGCGATTAAACAGAGTTAATTTTTGAGCAATTTTGATGAAAAAACGCGAAAATAACCATGAAGGAAGCGTTTTATCGAAAAACGGACTTCAGATTCGTGTTCAGCACCCCGAAAAACCCCTTAGAGAGTAGGTTTGAAAGCGATTAAACAGAGTTAATTTTTGAGCAATTTTGATGAAAAAACGCGAAAATAACCATGAAGGAAGCGTTTTATCGAAAAACGGACTTCAGATTCGTGTTCAGCACCCCGAAAAACCCCTTAGAGAGTAGGTTTGAAAGCGATTAAACAGAGTTAATTTTTGAGCAATTTTGATGAAAAAACGCGAAAATAACCATGAAGGAAGCGTTTTATCGAAAAACGGACTTCAGATTCGTGTTCAGCACCCCGAAAAACCCCTTAGAGAGTAGGTTTGAAAGCGATTAAACAGAGTTAATTTTTGAGCAATTTTGATGAAAAAACGCGAAAATAACCATGAAGGAAGCGTTTTATCGAAAAACGGACTTCAGATTCGTGTTCAGCACCCCGAAAAACCCCTTAGAGAGTAGGTTTGAAAGCGATTAAACAGAGTTAATTTTTGAGCAATTTTGATGAAAAAACGCGAAAATAACCATGAAGGAAGCGTTTTATCGAAAAACGGACTTCAGATTCGTGTTCAGCACCCCGAAAAACCCCTTAGAGAGTAGGTTTGAAAGCGATTAAACAGAGTTAATTTTTGAGCAATTTTGATGAAAAAACGCGAAAATAACCATGAAGGAAGCGTTTTATCGAAAAACGGACTTCAGATTCGTGTTCAGCACCCCGAAAAACCCCTTAGAGAGTAGGTTTGAAAGCGATTAAACAGAGTTAATTTTTGAGCAATTTTGATGAAAAAACGCGAAAATAACCATGAAGGAAGCGTTTTATCGAAAAACGGACTTCAGATTCGTGTTCAGCACCCCGAAAAACCCCTTAGAGAGTAGGTTTGAAAGCGATTAAACAGAGTTAATTTTTGAGCAATTTTGATGAAAAAACGCGAAAATAACCATGAAGGAAGCGTTTTATCGAAAAACGGACTTCAGATTCGTGTTCAGCACCCCGAAAAACCCCTTAGAGAGTAGGTTTGAAAGCGATTAAACAGAGTTAATTTTTGAGCAATTTTGATGAAAAAACGCGAAAATAACCATGAAGGAAGCATTTTATCGAAAA
>JAVIWC010000407.1:0-18152 GCA_031894815.1 Creontiades dilutus
CACCTCGCCACTGATTATAATGTCTTCTTGTCCCACTCAGGGGGAGATATTTTTCTCGGTCTATCAGAAATGTTTCGTTGAGAAACTGAGCTTCATTGAAGATAAAAAATCAAAATAGTTCTTTTGGATCAATTACAACGAAATTTTCTACTTTGAAACTTTTCGAATCAGATTTTTAGTTGAATTGCTGTTCCCAGTTACTTAAGACACCGGTCTCACCTGATAGAGGGAGCCCATAGTAGCAGAGGTGGGAGGGATGACGTTGTTGACGAAGAAAAACAGAGCGTCGTCGGGGCGGAGTTGAACTCTCTTGCGAATTAGGAAGTAAAACTGGCCGACAGTCAGGTCAGACGGAACTAAATATTTCTTCTTGTCGAGATCCCCGATCCTGGCCTTGGGCGCCTTCTCCACGATCACCTGTAAACGAAGAGAACACGTTACTTGTATATCGGTTTTTTTTTCTTTCAACTTGGAGAACATGAGATAACCGTATAAATTGATAAAGGAACCTAGAGAATTTGGAGAGGGAGAAGAAGTATGGGTTAGAAATGAACGGAATCGTGGATGAACAGCAGGGATAATACAAAAGAGGAATGGACCGTATTCATATGAAGCGTTGACTGGCGAAGTTCTAAAGAATGCTGATCAATTAAGAGCAAGAGAAAAGGTTGAAGAAGAAGGAGGGGAAAAGTGTAGGCTTCAAGAATAGTTATTATTGGTCAGGCCAGGGGAAGATTTTACGGAAAATTTCTGATCGAAAATGCCTCCTAGCAATTTTTCTTTACACAATTCGAAATGCGGTTTTTGTCAATTTTAAGGTTTTTCTCGTTTTTCGACCTTACCGTATTAAAACGGACATATTTCCCACATTTTGCGTGAGATTTCGAATCTGAACCCACTATTGGAAAGAGCGTTAAATTTCCTATCGCCCTAATGGGGAACCAACTTTTTTGAGCTGCCTAAACGTGAGAAAAATCAGCTTGAAATTGACACGTTGTCAAATCTTGGAGATCTCGACTTTCTTTAAACGCTTATGGGTCCCTGTAATAAGGCTTTTGAATTTTAGCCTGTAGCGCTAAAAGATGCGCCAAAATCTAGGCTTTCCAGCGGTATAACCAGATTTGAAATTCTGTGTGGTTTTCTAAGAAAATTGCTTTTAAAGTAAGAAAAACCGTTTTGCTGAGTCTACTAAAGTAGCGGAAGCATTGTTTTCATTTTTTCAGAATGTGAAAATTTTTTTGTCTCCAAAATCAAAAATTCCACTCGCATTTTGCGTTTTAGACCTTTCTGAACGATTTTGGTTCCGTGTCTGTCTGTGTGTCTGTGTGTCCGTGTGTCTGTGTGTCTGTCTGTGTGGCTGTCTGTCTGTCAGCAAATCCTTGTTACGGGCAAAACTACACGAAGTTATTGTCCGATTTTGATGAAATTTTCAGGGATTGTGCGGGTTGGGGTGTAGATGGTCCCCTATAGGTTTCATGACCCCCGGATCAATAGTAGCCTCTGTCCATGCGGAAACGTGAACTTCTTGTTACGCGCATAACTCCGGTAGTTCTTTACTAATTTCGATGAAATTTTCAGGGATTGTTTGGTTTGATGTGTGGATGGTCCCCTATGAGTTTCATGACTCCCGGATCAATAGTAGCCTCTGCGCATGCGTGAACGTTAAATCCTTGTTACGCGCATAACTCCGAGAGTTCTTGACCAATTTTGATGAAATTTTCAGGGATTGTTCGGGTTGGGGTGTAGATGGTCCCCTATAGGTTTCATGACCCCCGGATTAATAGTAGTCTCTGCGCATGCGCAAACGTGAAATCCTTGTTACGGGTATAACTCCGGAGGTTCTTGACCAATTTCGATGAAATTTTCAGGGATTGTTCGGGTTGGGGTGTAGATGGTCCCCTATAGGTTTCATGACCCCCGGATCAATGGTAGCCTCTGCGCATGCGCGAACGTGAAATCTTTGTTACGCGGATAATTCTGGGAGTTCTCGACCAATTTCGATGACATTTTCAGGGATTGTTCGGTTTGATGTGTAGATGGTCCCCTATTAGTTTCATGACCCCCGGATCAATAGCAGCCTCTGCGCATGCGCAAACGAAATCCTTGTTACGCTCATAACTCCGGGAGTTCTTGACCAATTTTGATGAAATTCTCAGGGATTGTTCGGTTTGTTGTGTAAATGGTCAGCTATTAGTTTCATGACCCCCGGATCAATAGTAGCCTCTGCTCATGCGCAAACGTGAAATCCTTGCCACAAGCATAACACCGGGAGTTTTTGACCGATTTCGATGAAATTTTCAGGGATTGTTCGGACTTATAGTTGTATGCCTACTTTTTTTCTCAAGTTATGCTCCTGCATAACAATAAATTCACCCTAATTCAATATTTACTTCGCCTAATTGAACGAAGCTCTTTAGTCAATAATAATTTTCAATGATCTATACAGTCATGTTATGGATACGAGGAAGCTATTTGTAACACCCACTTGGGTTTTTTTCATCATGCGTTGATTCGTCTGGTAAACAAAAAAATTAACGAGGATTTTAAAAGAAATTGTTTAATGAAGCATTGTATTTTTACAGTAAATACTGTTCAAAATGCCTACCATTCAATCTATGACCACCTTCTATCAATGAGCAACGCATATTTGTACACGAAGGAGTCAGAGTCCGCCGGGCTGTGTTAATTAGTTGCTTTCGTTGTTGGCATCAGTACCTACAATGCCCTGTGACATTCACCAACGTGTAATACGCTGACATGATGCTTGTGTATGCTTACACAAATCTAAATGCCCGTGAAGCTGTGAGGGAATATCAACGGCGATTCCCTCACAGGCAGGTTCCCAATAAAAGCGTATTTCCTCCTAAAGTATGATGTTTACGTGAATGCTGTGTCGTGTATCTGTTACTCACAATGCGGGCTTCGGTTCATCTGTATTTAGAAAAAAAAACAATGGTAGGTACAGAGGTTTTTTGGGACACCCCTCTATGCGCGCAGCGTGTGTATTCTAGTTCTGTGTACACAATGAGAACGTTCCAGGGCCTTCTATTTGATAATATAACGTTCCAGTACATTCCATGTAAACATATCAGCCGTTGATGAAAGGGCTCGTTAATCAAAACCTAGTTTCCCTAATGGGTTCTAATGGTTTTGTGCCCCTACCTCAAAAAATGACTACAAATGTCTTGTTATACAACACAAAACAAACAATTTTATTTATATAATGCAGTGGAAATGATAATACACTTTGATGAAATGAATGAATGATTCAATGATACACACACTAGGAATTATCAAATGGTAGAAGTACGAGCTCGTAGGATTTAGTTACTTTGGTAGGTATACCTAGTATAAGAATAGTTTTAAGTTGAAAATAGCTGTAAGACTTAATTTATCTATGATTTTGAAAACAATGATCAAATAATTTAAATAATAATATATATATATTTTTTTTATTCTTTAGCAAATTAGTTATTAACTTAATAGACCGTAGTCCTTCTAGTTATAGTGCACTTAAGTGGATTAGAACGAACTGACCTCCTTCCGATTCCGAATAGTTACGTTGAATCCCTGGCCAGGGCAGCTCCTTTCGCCTTATGGATAGCTCCGGGATAGATTGAGGAGACAACGAGGACGAGAGAAGTGACGAATCGGGGATAGGACTTGAATTCGTCGTAAAGAACGTGGGTTTTGAGGTAAGAAAACTGACATAGGTTCAGGGGCGACTGTTCGAAGCGTACTGGTGGCGCAAAGACGACGCGGTGTCGGCGAAAGTGCGTCCAGGAGAGAGGGGAAGGCGATAAGGATGATACAACTTGCGAACGATGGACTTCAGCGTAAACAGTTGATGTTTACATTCTAGTGTTTAATTAATTTAATATAAACTTCTAGAAGACTTGTAGTTTATAAAAGGCTTCTGTTATGTTGTAAGTTTGAAGCAACGTTCAGATCCATCCGGCAAGCTAACGGGATAGTGAGTTGGCGGGGTTGGTGATTGGTTGGACATCAGCTGTGAATATTTTTTCCGGACTGTCACTTTTGAAGCAAACTATACGAATCAGATTTTCCAATTAACCTTTTGACAAGTCTGGTAAAATAAGATGTTTCACAAACTTGTCTACATAGTTTTCCAATTATTTTCTCCTCCCGGTCGGACAGTACACTTCATTCAGTTGATTTTACTGTGTAACTTACAATATTTTCAATTGATAAATGTCAATTTAAATGCTTAAAAATGTTTTTTAAATGCTACAGCATACAACTGTTCGTATGGATGTAAGAGTACGTAGTATGAGGTTGGAAGTCATACTACAACTCATTTAGCCCAGTATGCCACGGACCAGCCAGAAGACGTTGAACTTTCCGCGAAGTTTCGTATTGAAATATTAAATTAAACATCGCCAAACTGCGAAGATCAGAAGCAAACATTCCTCTCGGGCCTGGTTCCAAGTGCACACAACTCGCTTCATCCCAGACTTCTGCCCCTATTTTTAACTAAGAGCAAAATACGGGAGAGTACACTTACTTATTGTTATAATAATTTGATTCTAACCCCCAATTGGTTGAATATTTCATTAGTCCCTTAATTAACACCATATAAGAACAATTTAAAAACCCAACTCTTTTAGTATTGAATTTGGTCAAAAAACTGACCACAGATATGGTTATGAACAATTTTTTAGGGCGTCCCTCTGAAGCAAGACTTCATCAGTTGTGGGAAGCCTATTGGAATCATTCTTGATCCAGCGAGAAGTGAGACGACCCAAACCTGAGACATAATAACTCAATACAAAATCCGTTTTGAACCATTTCGAGAAAATCGGGAAAAAACGCTGTGTATGTCTGTCTGTCTGTGAGACCAATTTCGTCGACGTTGCCCAGTCCGCGATTCTTAACCGATTTCCATGAGTCCTTTTGGGTTCTATCCAAATTTGACGGTATTTCGAATATCATGGCGAAATAGAGGAACTGAAGGGGTAGTCGCGAAAAAATATCACTGGGGTTTATTATTCAATTGGCTTGCGTTCATGATTTGAATTTCTACTAAGCTTTGGAGTGTGCGTGTTTCACAGGTGATAGAGCGGTTATTGAATTTCAGGAGATATGCATAGAGCACTTAAATCGGTTCTCAACCAAAATACCTATTTTGATTGATCATTTGATCATATTTGTGTGCCTCCTGAAATTCAATAATCGCTCTATCACTTGTGAAACACGGACACTCCAAAGCTTAGTAGAAATTCAAATCATGAACGCAAGCCAATTGAATAATAAACCCCAGTGAAAGAATTTGCAGCGTTTCATGCATATCAGAATGCTTCAACCCGTGTATCGGCTACAAAGCCTTTTAGGAGTTCACTCCAGTATCCACATTACTACATCACTACGTCACTAGGTTACTGATATAAAAACAAAAACAATAATAAACCAAAATAACGCGAATGTTGGCAGCATAAATCGGGCCATATATCGGGAATGGTTTGTACTACGGACCTGGGGAGGGGCTCATTCGGTTCCTCGTGGAGTGTTCTTCAAAAAGAGTACAAATTTAGGCCGCCTTGACTTTTTTTGAGGTTTTTAGGGATTTGACAAAACTTTGACAACCTTTAAAGGGCACTTTAAATTAAGAGAGAGAGCTGGCTCAAGAATTGGGGCGTCGTCGGACCAACGATGGATTTTTCCTGAAAATTTCAGCTTTTTTGCTTCAGCCGTTTGGGAGAAAAATTTTTATTGCAGATTTGGATTCTACACCCTTTGAAACGTAAACCATTAAATTTTCAGGGGGTGGTTACAATTTTTTTTTTTTCAAGAGTACTGAATAATAAACCAAAAACGTGGGTTTTCGACAGCTCGATGCTCCTCAGGCTATAATTCTCAATCGATTTTCACGATTCTTATTTTCAGTATTCTTTAGGGAGACAGATTTGGTCCGTAGTTTCTTTAAAACTGTTTATTCCGTTGAAGCTTTCTACAATCTTCTAATTGCCATCGTCAGCTATATCAACAGCAACAAGATGGTCCAGTCGATCGCCAACCATAACGACCTTTTTGGCACTAACGTGGGCACAAAAACTAAATCCTGCCAATTTCGGAATCGTAACGACTTCTTTGTTTTTTAAATGCAATTTAGGTGAATTTTCAGCAAGATTAACCCTTTTCCGCCGACTGTTACATTCATGTAACAGAGAGCAAGTTCGTGCAGGATGAACCCTGCATGAATCCGTACTGTGTCAAAAGGTTCTCTTCCCTCCCCCCTGTATATGTACAAACCTGACAACATTTCAGTTCATTATCAGTTCCTGGCTCTGTGTTCGATTTTCGAAAAGTGCCATCTCACCTTGTTAGAAAAATCGTGACCTCGTGATGTGCTAAGTACCGTTTTTATCGTTATCGTTCTTTAATCACGGTGATCGTTTGCGATTTTGTTCAGTAGATAAATTCAAATGTATTACACTGGTTTGTAAGCTGATTAAGCCTTTTCTCTGTTTCTCATATGCTAACGAGATTGCAAGTAACATTTATGTAACAGTCGTCACTCAAGGTACTAAACCAGGAAGTTCGGACTTTTCTTTGATGACGAAGTTATTGAGCTGATCATCACCCAGTCCGAACATTATGCACTCCAAAACAATGATCGATGTCGTACCAAACAACTTATGTGATTCATCATGCCAACACCCAGAAACCGAAGTTGAAATTTCGGAGTGAAATCGCCCAGACCTACCTTGCGAGGTACGGAACTGCTCCCTCGCATCCAAGGCCATGTGCCAGAGCAAAAAATAAGGTTCTTGGCGATTTGAGGTACGATGGAAGAGACCATCACCAATCGAAATCAGTAGTAAACAGGGTGCGCCAATAAGCCCTGCACTTCTCTCGTGAAAACTGCCTGAAATGCGATGTCGGCGTGTGTGTCATGCTTCAAGGACTTCAATACTTATTGAGCTTCGGTATTTTCTCTCAATATATTCTAATAAACTGATTTTGCAATAAATGTTTTTTTTTTTTTTTTTTTTTCAAGGGTCTCAGTGCTGTTCTTGGAAATTGACTCTGTGAGCCTACTTTTACATTTATGTAACGGTGTCCAATGGTATAATCGGGGGCGTAACACGGTAAAAAATGCAATTTTCGTGTACTCTGAGGTCCAAGCTAACGAGAAATATGGAAAATTCCTTCTTTCCACACATTTTGAGTTCTAGGCGGTAAAGGGTTAAGAATCGTTCAGTTTCAGTTCGTAGCTGATATACGCTAGAGATGAGAATTAACTGAGTCTGATGGGTTAAGTTGTCGGCGAGCGATGTCATTGATACACTCGTAACGAATCTGTCAGCAAACTTGACTTGTGTGTTGTGGCGTGAACTCATCCTTCGAGTAAATGCGCCATTACTCCATCTGCAGCAATTGAGTCTAGCACTCGTGTTCGTGAAGTACTTGTCAGTAAGTGGTCAACAACACACTTATCCCAAGAATACATGAATTTCCGACAAATGTTTGTGGCAAAAAAATTTTTAATGGTTCCACTCAGAAAATGTTGAATAGAAAGTTATTAAGCTTCCTTCATGTAGTTACCCGGTTGGTTTTATTAACGGACATCTTATTCTCTTTGATAAATGGACACGTTGGCATTCGGATATTACATAGGGTATCCCTCACTAGGTGTAAAACAATTTTGTGGGTAAAACTAGACCGAAAATGGAGTGGAACACACTTTTCTATCTCAATCCGCCCCCGCGATTTAATTGTTGAATATTTTTTGGTTTATTATTCAATAATAAACCATTGCAATCGTTCTTGAAAAAAAAAAAAAAATGTTAACCCCCCTGAAAGTTATTTTGGTCGAGAACAGAAGTGCTCTATGCATATCTCCTGAAATTCAATAATCGCTCTATCACCTGTGAAACATGCACACTCCGAAGCTCAGTGTAAATTCAAATCATGAACGCAAGCCAATTGAATAATAAACCCCAGTGAAAGAATTTGCAGCGTTTTTATGGTTATCAGAATGCTCCAACCCATGTATCGGCTACAAAGCCTTTTAGGAGTTCACTCCAGTATCCACATCACTACATCACTAGGTTACTGATAGCAACACAAAAACAATAATAAACCAAAATAACGCGAATGTTGGCACCATAAATCGGGCCATAGATCGAGAATGGTTCGGAGCCGTTTGGGAAAAATCGTGCGTACGGCGAACGGACGGAAAAATTTTTATTGCAGATTCGGATTCTCCACCCTTTGAAACGTAAACCAAGAAATTTTCAGGGGGGGTTAGAATTTTTTTTTCCAAGAGCGATTACAATGGTTTATTATTGAATAATAAACCAAAAAGGGACACAACGAGTATAAATTTGAACTGGAAAAATACCCAATGGCGGTTTTCGTCAAACTAAAACAAAAATTATTTTTCCCGTGTGGGCATGTGGGGTATCGTGTTCGTAATATTGGAAGCTGAAGCGATTGAAGTTGGCCAAAAACCTGTGCGATTGACCCACAGCGAGGAAATCCATTTTCATGGGGTAAAATGGTGCAAAATGACATTATTTCCGTACTTTTTCGAGCCCCATCCCATCTGACAGGGTTGGATCAAAGAAACATGAGTTTAAGTGTAATATAGTTCGACACAAGAATAATAAACCCATGTGTAACCCTGCGTGCTAGGCTGTCGGTCCGCCCCCTGCTGGTACAGGCATTCCGTTGTATGTCCTGCTGTTGGCGTGCGGGACAATTGGCTTGCAAAAGTGTAATAAATTGAAAAAAACGCTGCAAATTTGATTACACATGGGTTTATTATTCTTGTGTCGAACTTTATTACACTCAAACTCATGTGGTTGATAGCATGAGCGGCCCCACTCAGTGTGGGAGCACTTGTACCAGCGGCCCCGGTCGGTCTAGGCATATGTTTACGAGCGGCCCTACGGAAATATGGGAAATGAAACCAATAGCACCAACTCGAAACTTTTTTCATGCGTATAATTTATTGCTCTAAAATGAACACTGTCAAAACATGCATTTGGACAGTCACATGACTCCCGACCCAAGTGGGTACTTCTCAGTTATTCGATCTGGGCCGGTACTTATAAGAAACGATTTGGACATACTTGGATAAGGTAACCGTTTACCAACATCATATAGCGAACTTTTCGTTAACAAGGCTACTTCGGGTTCCATCTTCGCACGGATTTCTTCCTGTCACTGGGTTCAACTGGCCTGCGAGCCTTCGCTCGAGCGGGGCCTTCGTACCATTTCTAATCTGTGCCCTTAAGGCCCGTTCACACGCTCAAGCCGTTTGCACAAACCGGCTTGTACAAGCCAGTTTGCGCAAACTGTACTGAACAACTCGGTAGCGTCCACACGTTCAGTTGAGTTTGTACAAACCGTTTGGTGGGATCGTTCTCAATTATGGATTAATTGTGGTTTCTATTGTTTTTTAATAAAAAATGAATGAGGAGGAGCTTATCTCTTGTGCGACTGCAGCTTATTTAGTGAGAAAGACATTGGAAATTAAAGAACTAAACAGCGGAAATGGACCAAGGACTGGTTACTGAAGAGGGATTTCCTTTCACATACGAAGTTAATCGTCGAGTTGAACGGGGAACCGAATGATTTCCACAACTGTCTATACATTCACAAACGAATTCCTTTACTTGCTGCATCGCGAGAATAGTCCTATTGTTCCTGAACAAAACACACGACAAAAAATACGTCGTAGTACCTACATCAGGTGACATCTCATGTGTACATAGATTCCCTCCAGAAGAGGGGAGATGCGATGGGGCTGCGCGAGATTTGTGGGTTGGCTTGAACCGCGTTCACACGCTCAAACTTTGCTCCAACCTCAAGCCGATTTTCTGTCCGAGACAGATTTTACTCAAGCCAGATTTTTTGGTTTGCACAAACCAAATGGCTTGCGCAAACTCCGTTCACACGCTCAGTTAAGTTTGCACAAACCGGCTTGCACAAGCATCCTATTAGAGACTTTTTGGTGGAGTTCACGCGACGACGTTGACGGTACCGTCTGGAGAAAAATGCAGACTGCGCATGCGTGACGTCCCGTCCGTCATGCAAGCCGTCATGACGAACCGTCTGAAATCGGTTCTCCTATACGTCTTTCCTTGACGAGACGGCAGTAACATAACCTTCCATATTTATAACCCATTTTACCTATTTCTCATCTTCCGTTTTTGGCATTGTATAAGTTTTTTTGCACGCGGTAGCAATAACGAACGTCCGTGTTGTTGGTCAACAATCCACAAAATACAACTTCAACTCAATAACACAAACTTCAATCCACAATAACGACAGTATACAACTTCCAATGAATGTTGACGTCACGTTAAACGTGACTTCAACAGCCGGTAGCCTTGATGTTATTCGTCATGGAAATGTTAGCATCCAACTGCTCGCCTCAACTCGGCGACCACGGTTTCCTAGTCGTCGTCCACCAAAAAGTCTCTATTGCAGCTGGAATTACCGCGGCTGCTGGCACCAGAATTGGGGAGCGTCTGGCCCCTGATCTGACGGCCGCGCAATCGCCGCGCTCCTACCGCTCCCGAATGCAAGGACTGTTATCCAAAATTGTTATCAAAAGTAGATCGCGATGTCCTTCCTTCTTCTGCCATAAAAATGTTATTCATATTGTAGTGTTCCGCCAAGTTATAGTTTTCTATCTAGTTTTTCCTACTACCTATCTACCTTTTCTAACGTACCTACTGATTAAGATTGGGCTTGAGTTACCTACTTGAATGCTTCTAAGGATTTCTCCAAATGATTTTAATTGAAAGTAAATACATATTATAATGTATCCCTAGCAGAGATGGGCGTTAATCGATTAATGAATACTTTTGCGATTACAAACGTAATCGTGAAAAATATTCGTTGATTACGAATTGTTGCTTTTGAAGTAATTGTTATTCGTTGGCGAAACGATTAACGATTACAAAAGTATTCGTGATTAACGAATACTTTTAAAGTAATTGTGATTAACGAATACTTTTTTGCGATTACAGATACGAATAACGATTACTTTATAGGTAGGCCTTTTTTTTTATTTTCTCAATATTCATTTATTCATTCTTTTTCCCGAAGTTTCGGAGTGGTAAAACACTCCATCATCAGGAGCCCTTCAATGGATCCTTGTTAAAGGATTTAAAATGTAGATTGGCTGTTTTGTATTATTATCCTTAGCTATCGCTTCTCAAGTAGCCCTCTCGATAGCCATAATTTGAGAAAAGTATAGAAACAGGGCATCACTTACTAATATGATTTTTAAATTTTGATTTCTCCGAGTAAACGATTCGACATCGAAAACTATTATTCGCACCAACTAATATCAAATACCCGGCTTCGGAATCGTCCTCCCCCATCTGTACACCGTTTATTTTAACTCGAGAATCATTTCGGATTTTTTTTAATCTCGCCTGTTGTGTGCATCTAGATGATGAAACTATTCACACCACAGCGATCCCATGCCGAGATTCCTGGGATATCCCGGATCGATTGCGGACATGTGAGCCACGTTTCCTTGGTCCAGCAGTTTCGGAAGAAAGTTTTGAACGGTGGACGAATGGATTTCTTGAAATTCGCTTTTTGAAATCTACTTATCTTGAGACGTAAACCAACAATTTTTAAGGGGGTTAAAAATTGGCTTGTTGTGGTCGATTGCAAAGGTTCATTATTGAAAAGAATAAACCAAAAAACCCGTTATATTCAGACATCCTAATCTCTCTTTGTCTCCCTAAAGAATAGATCTCACGCATAGCTGTACAAACCAAAACGCCGCAAATTTTTGACAGTGTAACAGAACAAAATTTGAATTTCCGTAGCGCATGATAGATTAGATTAGAAGATTAATTTATTGACAGAGAAAATAAAATTGCAAAATGGTACACAGCTGGATGAATAAATAAATGAAAATTTTCTTCTGTCCACCAACCGAATAAGTTCATTAGAACTTGTGGTGGCTGGTGGAGCTGGTCTTAGCAGAATCATCCACGTAAATTATAACATTTTTAACACTACTTACTTATCTAGAAAAAAAAATAACTTAAGGTAAATCTCCTTTATCCTGTTCCAAATAAAACACTTGAAATCATTATAACTATTGAACATGTCCATGCGGAATCTATTCTCATAAAAGGACCGTAAAACATGATAATATGCATTATTTTTTATGCGTTCATTTCGGACTTGGGGTAAATTAATATTTGATGTTAATGCAGTGCGAGTATGCGGAACAGTACTTCTATGTTCAGGCTGAAAACCATTTTTGGAAGACAAACAAGCACGATTGAAATAAAAACAATTGTCTTATATTAAGCACATCAAATTCACGATGCAGGAGGACAGTGGGGTATCGCGGACTCTTCCGTAGGGCTATTTTGAGGATAATATTTTGCGTAACTTGCACGGATCTCAACAGTGACTTACGAGCACTTCCCCACACGAAAATACCATAATTTATCAAAGAAAAAGCAAGTCCAAAATAAATAGTTCTCAACTGAACAACAGATAAAACATTTCGAGCCTCTTTAAAAACGTAAAAATAATTTTCTTAATTTGCAAATCAAGGCTTCTATGTGAAAATTAAATTTCAAGTTCCTGTCAAATATGATTCCAATACCTTTTTCCTCCTTTTCTGCCAGAGGAATAAAATTGCAATTGCAAGACCCATTATTGTGAAAACATGAAAGATTATGAAAAGAAACTTCTGAAGGGCTAAAGTAATCGCGATTAGAAAATGAAAACCTGATTAATGATGTCTTGTCTGTATTAAGAGCCAAACAATTAATGTCCATCCAGGTCTTAACAAAAACAGATTATAATTAATTGCATCAAGTAACACTGGAAGATCTTTCCCGTAAAAAATAGAGCGATTATTGAATTTCAGGAGATATGCATAGAGCACTTGAATCGGTTCTCAACCAAAATACCTATTTGGATTGATCAGTTGATCATATTTGTGTGCCTCCTGAAATTCAATTATCGCTCTATTACCTGTGAAACACGCACAATCCAGAGCTTAGTAGTAATTCAAATCATGAACGCAAGCCAATTGAAACCCTAGTGAAAGAATTCTCAGCGTTTCATGCGTATCAGAATGCTTCAACCCGTGTATCGGCTACAAAGCCTTTTAGGAGTTCACTCCAGTATCCACATTACTACATCACTACGTCACTAGGTTACTGATATAAAAGCAAAAACAATAATAAACCAAAATAACGCGAATGTTGGCAGCATAAATCGGGCCATATACCGGGAATGGTTTGAGCTACGGACCTGGGGAGGGGCTCATTCGGTTCCTCGTGGAGTGTTCTTCAAAAAGAGTACAAATTTAGGACGCCTTGACTTTTTTAGGGATTTTACAAAAATTTGACAACCCTTAAAGGGCACTTTAAATTGAGCGAGAGAGCTGGCTCAAGAATTGAGGCGTCGTCGGACCAACCTGGATTTTTCCTGAAAATTTCAGATTTTTTGCTCCAGCCGTTTGGTAGAAATCGTGCGTACGGCCGGAAAAAATTTTATTGCAGATTCGGATTCTACACCTTGAAACGTAAACCATAAAATTTTCAAGAGGGGTGAAACACGCACAATCCAAAGCTTAGTAGAAATTCAAATCATGAACGCAACTCAATTGAATAATAAACCAGATTTTACTGTATTTCGAATATCATGGCAAAATAGAGGAACTGAAGGGGTCGTCCCGAAAAAAAATCACTGGGGTTTATTATTCAATTGACTTGCGTTCATGATTTGAATTTGTACTAAGCTTATGAGTGTGCGTGTTTCACAGGTGATAGAGCGGTTATTGAATTTCAGGAGATATGAATAGAGCACGTAAATCTGTTATCAACCAAAATACTTATTTGGATTGTTCAGTTGATCATATTTGTATGCCTCCTGAAATTCAATAATCGCTCTATCACGTCAGTGAAAGAATTTGCATCGTTTTTTTATGGTTATCAGAATGATTCAACCGTGTATCGGCTACAAAGCCTTTAAGGAGTTCACTCCAGTATCCACATTACTACATCACTAGGTTACTGCTATCGAAACAAAAACAATTATAAACCAAAACCCCAGTGAAAGAATTTGCACGTTTCATGCATATCAGAATGCTTCAACCCGTGTATCGACTACAAAGCCTTTTAGGAGTTCACTCCAGTATCCACATTACTACATCACTAGGTTACTGCGATGAAAACATAAACAATAATAAACCAAAAAAACGTAAATGTGGATTGCTTTGCACAACCACCTTCGAACAGCTGAAGGCCCGTCATCTTTCCCGCTTCTATTCAACCTTCCGTTCTTGAACCACCACAACTGTCAACCTTCTATCTATCCAACTGATCTATACTTTGATAGAAGGATTGATGTAGGATATTTTTTTGTTTTTGAGATGGCAGTGGAGGGAGCATCCAGACCAGCAAACTAGACAGAACACACATCGTGAGTCACATATCGATAGGAGACATCGGGTTTTTCAATATATATTCAATTATCGAAATATATTCAAAAGTTGCAGTTTGTAGAGGTAACGCGTACCTATCATCGATTTATATATCGAAAGCGTGGATCGATATATAGACATCGGGTTACGACGGTCATACCAGGAAGGGGCCCCTTCTGTACTTCTACCGAATAAATTAACACATTCAATTGGTATAGCTTTCACGATTAACATAATGTAGGAGATGACGTACCAACGATGTTTCATTGAGTTTTCTAGAAGAAATGCCAGGGGTGGTAATTTATTTGTACAGCATTCACATCTGCAGGGTTATCGCAACAAACGAATGACCTCAATTGACGCGGAAACGATAAAAAAAAGAAATAAAGATTCAAAAAGCAGGACGCCCATCAAATTTGGACGAGAATAGATTCCGAGCGAAACTAAACATGACGTCGAACAAAGAATTTTGGCTCAAGTTCATTCACGCTATTCAATATTGAAGGCTCATTACTATGGAATCAGACCAAGAATTATTATTAGGTTAGGCATTACCTAACTCGAGCGAGATTTGAGGTCGAAAAACAAATTTCGTTTCAATCGCTGAATGCACAGAAAATCCTCCGAATAAACAGGTTGTTTCGATAATGAATGAAAATGTGATTTGGGAGGCCACAAAAAAAGGGGAAATCTGTCAGTGACAATGGTGCAGGATACTGGAAGAATATTCACAATGTGACGAAATCACAGGCTGATTGATGTAACTTGAATGGAATTGCATCTTCTATAATTTGCAGCATTATATATTGTATAATTATGCGCTGTGGAAGAGTTTGAAAAGAAAGATTACATCACAGAATTCCTCTGAATAGAGGGTTACCACAACAAAGAAGAAACTACTTCAAGGACGGCAGTTTTTTGATAGGGTGCACTTACGGGTACTCGATCCGCGTATTTTCTTCGGATTTTCTCGCCTTCGGCCTTCCTCGAAAGGATTTCTCGAAAGGATGTTCTTCGGTGCGACGAAAGGAAATTGAAAAATTATACAAATAATTGGAATTGACTTGACCATCACAACTGCGATGACGGTAGGGATGCTTCGATTCTTGGAAGAATCGATTCTTTTTCAAAAATAATCGATACTTTTCAGATTCGATTCTGAATTTCAGAATAACCGATACATTTCTGTTCTTTACGAAATTAATATGGTTTGCTCTGGATTAATCCATGTTAAAAAACTAACATAGTAAAAAGCGAACAACTGCTGAAGAAATGAAGAGTGCGAAGGGTTACAGAAGTAACAACCACCACAGTAGAAGGTGACAAGGAGAGAAGAAGAAGAACAACAACAACATTCTCATCTTTTTACATGATTGATATGATGAAAATCCCTGTTACTGTGTGTGTCCCGACATTCAGTGAGAACTTCTTATATAAGTGATTTTATTCAGGAATGATTTCTTCGCTTTCTACTCTGTCCGAACTGTTACCTGATGAATTTTTAAAAATCGATTATTTTTCAAAAAGAATCGATTATTTTTGAAAAAAGAATCATGATTCTTGTCGATACTCTTCTAAAGAATCGATTCGATTTTAATCGATTCATTTTGAAGAATCGGACATCCCTAAGTGACAGTCGTTCATAACAAAACAAAATGGCCATCAGCTGATTTGCGGAAGGTGAGCGCATGGAACCAGGAAGAGTATGGATCGGCAAAACGAGTAAGGAATAGTCGGCCCCCACCTGTTTCTTTTTTTGCTTCCGAGTCTACTAAAGTAGCGGAAGCATTGTTTTCACTTTCGGAATGTGAAAATTTTTTTGTCTCCAAAATCAAAACTTCCACTCGCATTTTGCGTTTTAGAACTTTCTGAACGATTTTGGTTCTGTGTCTGTCTGTCTGTCAGCAAATCCTTGTTACGGGCAAAACTACACGAAGTTGTCTGATTTTGATGAAATTTTTAGGGATTGTGCGGGTTGGGGTGTAGATGGTCCCCTATTGGTTTCATGACCCCCGGATCAATAGCGGCCTCTGCGCATGCGCAAACAGAAATCCTTGTTACGCATAACTCCGGGATTTCTTGACCAATTTTGATGAAATTCTCAGGGATTGTTCGGTTTGTTGTGTAGATGGTCAGCTATGAGTTTCATGACCCCCGGATCAATAGTAGCCTCTGTGCATGCGCAAACGTGAAATCCTTGCCACAAGCATAACACCGGGAGTTTTTGACCGATTTCGATGAAATTTTCAGGGATTGTTCGGACTTATTAGGTATATTTTATAGTTTGTTCAATAGTTGAACATGCCTACCTTTATTTTCTCAAGTTATGCTCCTGCATAACAATAAATTTACCCTAATTCAACATTTACTTCGCCTAATTGAACGAAGTTCTTTAGTCAATAATAATTTTCAATGATCTATACAGTCATGTTATGGATACGAGGAAGCTATGTGCCACACCCACTTGGCAGAGGTTTTTTTTTTTTTTTTTAATGCTTTATTTTTGTGAACAAAGTACAATACAACATAACAAAAGTAATATTGGCTTACGAAAATCCCACAAGACGAAAGGTCTGTGTGTGGGAACTAAATCACTCGCGATGAAGTTGTGGAAACCCATTTAAAAAAATTAAAACAGAATTTAAAGAAAAAATTGTCTATTTCCACCAAATACTGAGTTACAAAGTTAAATCGATTCCGACTGTTAGGTCATCATCAGTAACAAAATATAACTAAATGTGCAGTTGGGAGAGCTCATCTTATATAGTCTCAGAAGTGAAGGGAGCTTGAATCCTATTGGACAAGAAAAGTGAAAGCAGGTAAATGTTTAAATGACGTCATCCCTCAGAGCGTTTCACCATTGGTGGGTTCATTTCTCCAATAACTTGGTCCCCCACTTCAAAATGTTACCCTTACATCTGTTTGAGTCCCTTTCACTTTGTTCATTGGTTGTATCTCCCGCCCCCTTTCACTTTTCTTGTCCAATAGGATTCAAGCTCCCATCACTTCTGAGACTATATAAGATGAGACACTGACCTCAGGGGTGGAATATACAGTCGGAAGTGTAACTAGAGAATACATGCCCCTCCCATCCCCCAAAAAATCGTAGGTGAGCTCGTATTTTCGAAATTCAAGAAAGCCGATCACTTGACCGCCTGCGCGAATGCTTGAAGGTTAAACTACCGGACCCAATGTTATCAAATTGGGCTGAAATACACTGCGAAGGAGACGGCACAGGAGCTTCCTCGTTACATCCTTTGTCATACGAGCTAAATTGAATCAAAATTGTGAAAGTTATACCTGTTTCAAGAATTTCACTTTATCCCATGTGCAGAGAGTACCTACCGCTGTTTATATTGAGATAAAACTCCTGTGGGACCTCAAAATACGAGCTAAACCCATTGAAAAACGTGGAAATTACGGCTGTAACGAGGAAGCTGACCATCTCATTTTTCAATGATTTTCAACCTTTCTGTGACTGAATTCATCTCTAAAACACCCCTTCTGAAATATTCTGAACACCCTATTCTAAGTCACAGTATGATGATGTTGAAGGTTAGGAGCAATAGCTTTTATGCCAATTTAATCAGTAGGTTCAACATGTGGGAGTAGTAATTTTTCCGCACAAAATGGAATTGGTTAACCATGAAAAATTGAATTAAACTCAGGGCCACTTTCACAAATCAGTTTAACGTGCCATTTA
>JAVIWC010000408.1:0-17300 GCA_031894815.1 Creontiades dilutus
TATCGAAAACGGACTTCGAATTCGTGTTCAGCACCCCGAAAAACCCCTTAGAGAGTAGGTTTGAAAGGGATTAAACAGAGATAATTTTTGAGCAGTTTTGATGAAAAATCGCGAAAATAACCATGAAGGAAGCGTTTTATCGAAAAACGGACTTCAGATTCGTGTTCAGCACCCCGAAAAACCCCTTAGAGAGTAGGTTTGAAAGGATTAAACAGAGATAATTTTTGAGCAATTTTGATGAAAAATCGCGAAAATAACCATGAAGGAAGCGTTTTATCGAAAAACGGACTTCAGATTCGTGTTCAGCACCCCGAAAACCCCTTAGAGAGTAGGTTTGAAAGGATTAAACAGATCGTGTTCAGCACCCCGAAAAACCCCTTAGAGAGTAGGTTTGAAAGGGATTAAACAGAGATAATTTTTGAGCAATTTTGATGAAAAATCGCGAAAATAACCATGAAGGAAGCGTTTTATCGAAAAACGGACTTCAGATTCGTGTTCAGCACCCCGAAAACCCCTTAGAGAGTAGGTTTGAAAGGATTAAACAGAGTTAATTTTTGAGCAATTTTGATGAAAAATCGCGAAAATAACCATGAAGGAAGCGTTTTATCGAAAAACGGACTTCAGATTCGTGTTCAGCACCCGAAAAACCCCTTAGAGAGTAGGTTTGAAAGGGATTAAACAGAGTTAATTTTTGAGCAATTTTGATGAAAAATCGCGAAAATAACCATGAAGGAAGCGTTTTATCGAAAAACGGACTTCAGATTCGTGTTCAGCACCCCGAAAAACCTTAGAGAGTAGGTTTGAAAGCGATTAAACAGAGAGTTAATTTTTGAGCAATTTTGATGAAAAATCGCGAAAATAACCATGAAGGAAGCGTTTTATCGAAAAACGGACTTCAGATTCGTGTTCAGCACCCCGAAAAACCCCTTAGAGAGTAGGTTTGAAAGCGATTAAACAGAGTTAATTTTTGAGCAATTTTGATGAAAAAACGCGAAAATAACCATGAAGGAAGCGTTTTATCGAAAAACGGACTTCAGATTCGTGTTCAGCACCCCGAAAAACCCCTTAGAGAGTAGGTTTGAAAGGGATTAAACAGAGTTAATTTTTGAGCAATTTTGATGAAAAATCGCGAAAATAACCATGATTCGTGTTCTGAAGAAGCGTTTTATCGAAAAACGGACTTCAGATTCGTGTTCAGCACCCCGAAAAACCCCTTAGAGAGTAGGTTTGAAAGGGATTAAACAGAGTTAATTTTTGAGCAATTTTGATGAAAAACGCGAAAATAACCATGAAGGAAGCGTTTTATCGAAAAACGGACTTCAGATTCGTGTTCAGCACCCCGAAAAACCCCTTAGAGAGTAGGTTTGAAAGCGATTAAACAGAGTTAATTTTTGAGCAATTTTGATGAAAAAACGCGAAAATAACCATGAAGGAAGCGTTTTATCGAAAAACGGACTTCAGATTCGTGTTCAGCACCCCGAAAAACCCCTTAGAGAGTAGGTTTGAAAGCGATTAAACAGAGTTAATTTTTGAGCAATTTTGATGAAAAAACGCGAAAATAACCATGAAGGAAGCGTTTTATCGAAAAACGGACTTCAGATTCGTGTTCAGCACCCCGAAAAACCCCTTAGAGAGTAGGTTTGAAAGCGATTAAACAGAGTTAATTTTTGAGCAATTTTGATGAAAAACGCGAAAATAACCATGAAGGAAGCGTTTTATCGAAAAACGGACTTCAGATTCGTGTTCAGCACCCCGAAAAACCCCTTAGAGAGTAGGTTTGAAAGCGATTAAACAGAGTTAATTTTTGAGCAATTTTGATGAAAAAACGCGAAAATAACCATGAAGGAAGCGTTTTATCGAAAAACGGACTTCAGATTCGTGTTCAGCACCCCGAAAAACCCCTTAGAGAGTAGGTTTGAAAGCGATTAAACAGAGTTAATTTTTGAGCAATTTTGATGAAAAAACGCGAAAATAACCATGAAGGAAGCGTTTTATCGAAAAACGGACTTCAGATTCGTGTTCAGCACCCCGAAAACCCCTTAGAGAGTAGGTTTGAAAGCGATTAAACAGAGTTAATTTTTGAGCAATTTTGATGAAAAACGCGAAAATAACCATGAAGGAAGCGTTTTATCGAAAAACGGACTTCAGATTCGTGTTCAGCACCCCGAAAAACCCCTTAGAGAGTAGGTTTGAAAGCGATTAAACAGAGTTAATTTTTGAGCAATTTTGATGAAAAAACGCGAAAATAACCATGAAGGAAGCGTTTTATCGAAAAACGGACTTCAGATTCGTGTTCAGCACCCCGAAAAACCCCTTAGAGAGTAGGTTTGAAAGCGATTAAACAGAGTTAATTTTTGAGCAATTTTGATGAAAAAACGCGAAAATAACCATGAAGGAAGCGTTTTATCGAAAAACGGACTTCAGATTCGTGTTCAGCACCCCGAAAAACCCCTTAGAGAGTAGGTTTGAAAGCGATTAAACAGAGTTAATTTTTGAGCAATTTTGATGAAAAAACGCGAAAATAACCATGAAGGAAGCGTTTTATCGAAAAACGGACTTCAGATTCGTGTTCAGCACCCCGAAAAACCCCTTAGAGAGTAGGTTTGAAAGCGATTAAACAGAGTTAATTTTTGAGCAATTTTGATGAAAAAACGCGAAAATAACCATGAAGGAAGCGTTTTATCGAAAAACGGACTTCAGATTCGTGTTCAGCACCCCGAAAAACCCCTTAGAGAGTAGGTTTGAAAGCGATTAAACAGAGTTAATTTTTGAGCAATTTTGATGAAAAAACGCGAAAATAACCATGAAGGAAGCGTTTTATCGAAAAACGGACTTCAGATTCGTGTTCAGCACCCCGAAAACCCCTTAGAGAGTAGGTTTGAAAGCGATTAAACAGAGTTAATTTTTGAGCAATTTTGATGAAAAAACGCGAAAATAACCATGAAGGAAGCGTTTTATCGAAAAACGGACTTCAGATTCGTGTTCAGCACCCCGAAAAACCCCTTAGAGAGTAGGTTTGAAAGCGATTAAACAGAGTTAATTTTTGAGCAATTTTGATGAAAAAACGCGAAAATAACCATGAAGGAAGCGTTTTATCGAAAAACGGACTTCAGATTCGTGTTCAGCACCCCGAAAAACCCCTTAGAGAGTAGGTTTGAAAGCGATTAAACAGAGTTAATTTTTGAGCAATTTTGATGAAAAAACGCGAAAATAACCATGAAGGAAGCGTTTTATCGAAAAACGGACTTCAGATTCGTGTTCAGCACCCCGAAAAACCCCTAGAGTAGGTTTGAAAGCGATTAAACAGAGTTAATTTTTGAGCAATTTTGATGAAAAAACGCGAAAATAACCATGAAGGAAGCGTTTTATCGAAAAACGGACTTCAGATTCGTGTTCAGCACCCCGAAAAACCCCTTAGAGAGTAGGTTTGAAAGCGATTAAACAGAGTTAATTTTTGAGCAATTTTGATGAAAAAACGCGAAAATAACCATGAAGGAAGCGTTTTATCGAAAAACGGACTTCAGATTCGTGTTCAGCACCCCGAAAAACCCCTTAGAGAGTAGGTTTGAAAGCGATTAAACAGAGTTAATTTTTGAGCAATTTTGATGAAAAAACGCGAAAATAACCATGAAGGAAGCGTTTTATCGAAAAACGGACTTCAGATTCGTGTTCAGCACCCCGAAAACCCCTTAGAGAGTAGGTTTGAAAGCGATTAAACAGAGTTAATTTTTGAGCAATTTTGATGAAAAAACGCGAAAATAACCATGAAGGAAGCGTTTATCGAAAAACGGACTTCAGATTCGTGTTCAGCACCCCGAAAAACCCCTTAGAGAGTAGGTTTGAAAGCGATTAAACAGAGTTAATTTTTGAGCAATTTTGATGAAAAAACGCGAAAATAACCATGAAGGAAGCGTTTTATCGAAAAACGGACTTCAGATTCGTGTTCAGCACCCCGAAAAACCCCTTAGAGAGTAGGTTTGAAAGCGATTAAACAGAGTTAATTTTTGAGCAATTTTGATGAAAAAACGCGAAAATAACCATGAAGGAAGCGTTTTATCGAAAAACGGACTTCAGATTCGTGTTCAGCACCCCGAAAACCCCTTAGAGAGTAGGTTTGAAAGCGATTAAACAGAGTTAATTTTTGAGCAATTTTGATGAAAAAACGCGAAAATAACCATGAAGGAAGCGTTTTATCGAAAAACGGACTTCAGATTCGTGTTCAGCACCCCGAAAACCCCTTAGAGAGTAGGTTTGAAAGCGATTAAACAGAGTTAATTTTTGAGCAATTTTGATGAAAAAACGCGAAAATAACCATGAAGGAAGCGTTTTATCGAAAAACGGACTTCAGATTCGTGTTCAGCACCCCGAAAAACCCCTTAGAGAGTAGGTTTGAAAGCGATTAAACAGAGTTAATTTTTGAGCAATTTTGATGAAAAAACGCGAAAATAACCATGAAGGAAGCGAACCCCTTAGAGAGTAGGTTTGAAAGGATTAAACAGAGTTAATTTTTGAGCAATTTTGATGAAAAAACGCGAAAATAACCATGAAGGAAGCGTTTTATCGAAAACGGACTTCAGAAAAAACCCCTTAGAGAGTAGGTTTGAAAGCGATTAAACAGAGTTAATTTTTGAGCAATTTTGATGAAAAAACGCGAAAATAACCATGAAGGAAGCGTTTTATCGAAAAACGGACTTCAGATTCGTGTTCAGCACCCCGAAAAACCCCTTAGAGAGTAGGTTTGAAAGCGATTAAACAGAGTTAATTTTTGAGCAATTTTGATGAAAAAACGCGAAAATAACCATGAAGGAAGCGTTTTATCGAAAAACGGACTTCAGATTCGTGTTCAGCACCCCGAAAACCCCTTAGAGAGTAGGTTTGAAAGCGATTAAACAGAGTTAATTTTTGAGCAATTTTGATGAAAAAACGCGAAAATAACCATGAAGGAAGCGTTTTATCGAAAAACGGACTTCAGATTCGTGTTCAGCACCCCGAAAACCCCTTAGAGAGTAGGTTTGAAAGCGATTAAACAGAGTTAATTTTTGAGCAATTTTGATGAAAAAACGCGAAAATAACCATGAAGGAAGCGTTTTATCGAAAAACGGACTTCAGATTCGTGTTCAGCACCCCGAAAAACCCCTTAGAGAGTAGGTTTGAAAGCGATTAAACAGAGTTAATTTTTGAGCAATTTTGATGAAAAAACGCGAAAATAACCATGAAGGAAGCGTTTTATCGAAAAACGGACTTCAGATTCGTGTTCAGCACCCCGAAAACCCCTTAGAGAGTAGGTTTGAAAGCGATTAAACAGAGTTAATTTTTGAGCAATTTTGATGAAAAAACGCGAAAATAACCATGAAGGAAGCGTTTTATCGAAAAACGGACTTCAGATTCGTGTTCAGCACCCCGAAAAACCCCTTAGAGAGTAGGTTTGAAAGCGATTAAACAGAGTTAATTTTTGAGCAATTTTGATGAAAAAACGCGAAAATAACCATGAAGGAAGCGTTTTATCGAAAAACGGACTTCAGATTCGTGTTCAGCACCGAAAACCCCTTATGATGAAAAATCGCGAAAATAACCATGAAGGAAGCGTTTTATCGAAAAACGGACTTCGAATTCGTGTTCAGCACCCCGAAAACCCCTTAGAGAGTAGGTTTGAAAGGGATTAAACAGAGATAATTTTTGAGCAATTTTGATGAAAAATCGCGAAAATAACCATGAAGGAAGCGTTTTATCGAAAAACGGACTTCGAATTCGTGTTCAGCACCCCGAAAAACCCCTTAGAGAGTAGGTTTGAAAGGGATTAAACAGAGATAATTTTTGAGCAATTTTGATGAAAAATCGCGAAAATAACCATGAAGGAAGCGTTTTATCGAAAAACGGACTTCGAATTCGTGTTCAGCACCCCGAAAACCCCTTAGAGAGTAGGTTTGAAAGGGATTAAACAGAGATAATTTTTGAGCAATTTTGATGAAAAATCGCGAAAATAACCATGAAGGAAGCGTTTTATCGAAAAACGGACTTCGAATTCGTGTTCAGCACCCCGAAAAACCCCTTAGAGAGTAGGTTTGAAAGGGATTAAACAGAGATAATTTTTGAGCAATTTTGATGAAAAATCGCGAAAATAACCATGAAGGAAGCGTTTTATCGAAAAACGGACTTCGAATTCGTGTTCAGCACCCCGAAAACCCCTTAGAGAGTAGGTTTGAAAGGGATTAAACAGAGATAATTTTTGAGCAATTTTGATGAAAAATCGCGAAAATAACCATGAAGGAAGCGTTTTATCGAAAAACGGACTTCGAATTCGTGTTCAGCACCCCGAAAAACCCCTTAGAGAGTAGGTTTGAAAGGGATTAAACAGAGATAATTTTTGAGCAATTTTGATGAAAAATCGCGAAAATAACCATGAAGGAAGCGTTTTATCGAAAAACGGACTTCGAATTCGTGTTCAGCACCCCGAAAACCCCTTAGAGAGTAGGTTTGAAAGGGATTAAACAGAGATAATTTTTGAGCAATTTTGATGAAAAATCGCGAAAATAACCATGAAGGAAGCGTTTTATCGAAAAACGGACTTCGAATTCGTGTTCAGCACCCCGAAAAACCCCTTAGAGAGTAGGTTTGAAAGGGATTAAACAGAGATAATTTTTGAGCAATTTTGATGAAAAATCGCGAAAATAACCATGAAGGAAGCGTTTTATCGAAAAACGGACTTCGAATTCGTGTTCAGCACCCCGAAAAACCCCTTAGAGAGTAGGTTTGAAAGGGATTAAACAGAGATAATTTTTGAGCAATTTTGATGAAAAATCGCGAAAATAACCATGAAGGAAGCGTTTTATCGAAAAACGGACTTCGAATTCGTGTTCAGCACCCCGAAAACCCCTTAGAGAGTAGGTTTGAAAGGGATTAAACAGAGATAATTTTTGAGCAATTTTGATGAAAAATCGCGAAAATAACCATGAAGGAAGCGTTTTATCGAAAAACGGACTTCGAATTCGTGTTCAGCACCCCGAAAACCCCTTAGAGAGTAGGTTTGAAAGGGATTAAACAGAGATAATTTTTGAGCAATTTTGATGAAAAATCGCGAAAATAACCATGAAGGAAGCGTTTTATCGAAAAACGGACTTCGAATTCGTGTTCAGCACCCCGAAAAACCCCTTAGAGAGTAGGTTTGAAAGGGATTAAACAGAGATAATTTTTGAGCAATTTTGATGAAAAATCGCGAAAATAACCATGAAGGAAGCGTTTTATCGAAAAACGGACTTCGAATTCGTGTTCAGCACCCCGAAAACCCCTTAGAGAGTAGGTTTGAAAGGGATTAAACAGAGATAATTTTTGAGCAATTTTGATGAAAAATCGCGAAAATAACCATGAAGGAAGCGTTTTATCGAAAAACGGACTTCGAATTCGTGTTCAGCACCCCGAAAAACCCCTTAGAGAGTAGGTTTGAAAGGGATTAAACAGAGTTTATTTTTGAGCAATTTGAATGAAAAATCGCGAAAATAACCATGAAGGAAGCGTTTTATCGAAAAACGGACTTCGAATTCGTGTTCAGCACCCCGAAAAACCCCTTAGAGAGTAGGTTTGAAAGGGATTAAACAGAGATAATTTTTGAGCAATTTTGATGAAAAATCGCGAAAATAACCATGAAGGAAGCGTTTTATCGAAAAACGGACTTCGAATTCGTGTTCAGCACCCCGAAAAACCCCTTAGAGAGTAGGTTTGAAAGGGATTAAACAGAGATAATTTTTGAGCAATTTTGATGAAAAATCGCGAAAATAACCATGAAGGAAGCGTTTTATCGAAAAACGGACTTCGAATTCGTGTTCAGCACCCCGAAAAACCCCTTAGAGAGTAGGTTTGAAAGGGATTAAACAGAGATAATTTTTGAGCAATTTTGATGAAAAATCGCGAAAATAACCATGAAGGAAGCGTTTTATCGAAAAACGGACTTCGAATTCGTGTTCAGCACCCCGAAAAACCCCTTAGAGAGTAGGTTTGAAAGGGATTAAACAGAGATAATTTTTGAGCAATTTTGATGAAAAATCGCGAAAATAACCATGAAGGAAGCGTTTTATCGAAAAACGGACTTCGAATTCGTGTTCAGCACCCCGAAAAACCCCTTAGAGAGTAGGTTTGAAAGGGATTAAACAGAGATAATTTTTGAGCAATTTTGATGAAAAATCGCGAAAATAACCATGAAGGAAGCGTTTTATCGAAAAACGGACTTCGAATTCGTGTTCAGCACCCCGAAAAACCCCTTAGAGAGTAGGTTTGAAAGGGATTAAACAGAGATAATTTTTGAGCAATTTTGATGAAAAATCGCGAAAATAACCATGAAGGAAGCGTTTTATCGAAAAACGGACTTCGAATTCGTGTTCAGCACCCCGAAAAACCCCTTAGAGAGTAGGTTTGAAAGGGATTAAACAGAGATAATTTTTGAGCAATTTTGATGAAAAATCGCGAAAATAACCATGAAGGAAGCGTTTTATCGAAAAACGGACTTCGAATTCGTGTTCAGCACCCCGAAAACCCCTTAGAGAGTAGGTTTGAAAGGGATTAAACAGAGATAATTTTTGAGCAATTTTGATGAAAAATCGCGAAAATAACCATGAAGGAAGCGTTTTATCGAAAAACGGACTTCGAATTCGTGTTCAGCACCCCGAAAAACCCCTTAGAGAGTAGGTTTGAAAGGGATTAAACAGAGATAATTTTTGAGCAATTTTGATGAAAAATCGCGAAAATAACCATGAAGGAAGCGTTTTATCGAAAAACGGACTTCGAATTCGTGTTCAGCACCCCGAAAAACCCCTTAGAGAGTAGGTTTGAAAGGGATTAAACAGAGATAATTTTTGAGCAATTTTGATGAAAAATCGCGAAAATAACCATGAAGGAAGCGTTTTATCGAAAAACGGACTTCGAATTCGTGTTCAGCACCCCGAAAAACCCCTTAGAGAGTAGGTTTGAAAGGGATTAAACAGAGATAATTTTTGAGCAATTTTGATGAAAAATCGCGAAAATAACCATGAAGGAAGCGTTTTATCGAAAAACGGACTTCGAATTCGTGTTCAGCACCCCGAAAAACCCCTTAGAGAGTAGGTTTGAAAGGGATTAAACAGAGATAATTTTTGAGCAATTTTGATGAAAAATCGCGAAAATAACCATGAAGGAAGCGTTTTATCGAAAAACGGACTTCGAATTCGTGTTCAGCACCCCGAAAAACCCCTTAGAGAGTAGGTTTGAAAGGGATTAAACAGAGATAATTTTTGAGCAATTTTGATGAAAAATCGCGAAAATAACCATGAAGGAAGCGTTTTATCGAAAAACGGACTTCGAATTCGTGTTCAGCACCCCGAAAAACCCCTTAGAGAGTAGGTTTGAAAGGGATTAAACAGAGATAATTTTTGAGCAATTTTGATGAAAAATGCGAAAATAACCATGAAGGAAGCGTTTTATCGAAAAACGGACTTCGAATTCGTGTTCAGCACCCCGAAAAACCCCTTAGAGAGTAGGTTTGAAAGGGATTAAACAGAGATAATTTTTGAGCAATTTTGATGAAAAATCGCGAAAATAACCATGAAGGAAGCGTTTTATCGAAAAACGGACTTCGAATTCGTGTTCAGCACCCCGAAAAACCCCTTAGAGAGTAGGTTTGAAAGGGATTAAACAGAGATAATTTTTGAGCAATTTTGATGAAAAATCGCGAAAATAACCATGAAGGAAGCGTTTTATCGAAAAACGGACTTCGAATTCGTGTTCAGCACCCCGAAAAACCCCTTAGAGAGTAGGTTTGAAAGGGATTAAACAGAGATAATTTTTGAGCAATTTTGATGAAAAATCGCGAAAATAACCATGAAGGAAGCGTTTTATCGAAAAACGGACTTCGAATTCGTGTTCAGCACCCCGAAAAACCCCTTAGAGAGTAGGTTTGAAAGGGATTAAACAGAGATAATTTTTGAGCAATTTTGATGAAAAATCGCGAAAATAACCATGAAGGAAGCGTTTTATCGAAAAACGGACTTCGAATTCGTGTTCAGCACCCCGAAAAACCCCTTAGAGAGTAGGTTTGAAAGGGATTAAACAGAGATAATTTTTGAGCAATTTTGATGAAAAATCGCGAAAATAACCATGAAGGAAGCGTTTTATCGAAAAACGGACTTCGAATTCGTGTTCAGCACCCCGAAAAACCCCTTAGAGAGTAGGTTTGAAAGGGATTAAACAGAGATAATTTTTGAGCAATTTTGATGAAAAATCGCGAAAATAACCATGAAGGAAGCGTTTTATCGAAAAACGGACTTCGAATTCGTGTTCAGCACCCCGAAAAACCCCTTAGAGAGTAGGTTTGAAAGGGATTAAACAGAGATAATTTTTGAGCAATTTTGATGAAAAATCGCGAAAATAACCATGAAGGAAGCGTTTTATCGAAAAACGGACTTCGAATTCTGTTCAGCACCCCGAAAAACCCCTTAGAGAGTAGGTTTGAAAGGGATTAAACAGAGATAATTTTTGAGCAATTTTGATGAAAAATCGCGAAAATAACCATGAAGGAAGCGTTTTATCGAAAAACGGACTTCGAATTCGTGTTCAGCACCCCGAAAAACCCCTTAGAGAGTAGGTTTGAAAGGGATTAAACAGAGATAATTTTTGAGCAATTTTGATGAAAAATCGCGAAAATAACCATGAAGGAAGCGTTTTATCGAAAAACGGACTTCGAATTCGTGTTCAGCACCCCGAAAAACCCCTTAGAGAGTAGGTTTGAAAGGGATTAAACAGAGATAATTTTTGAGCAATTTTGATGAAAAATCGCGAAAATAACCATGAAGGAAGCGTTTTATCGAAAAACGGACTTCGAATTCGTGTTCAGCACCCCGAAAAACCCCTTAGAGAGTAGGTTTGAAAGGGATTAAACAGAGATAATTTTTGAGCAATTTTGATGAAAAATCGCGAAAATAACCATGAAGGAAGCGTTTTATCGAAAAACGGACTTCGAATTCGTGTTCAGCACCCCGAAAAACCCCTTAGAGAGTAGGTTTGAAAGGGATTAAACAGAGATAATTTTTGAGCAATTTTGATGAAAAATCGCGAAAATAACCATGAAGGAAGCGTTTTATCGAAAAACGGACTTCGAATTCGTGTTCAGCACCCCGAAAAACCCCTTAGAGAGTAGGTTTGAAAGGGATTAAACAGAGATAATTTTTGAGCAATTTTGATGAAAAATCGCGAAAATAACCATGAAGGAAGCGTTTTATCGAAAAACGGACTTCGAATTCGTGTTCAGCACCCCGAAAAACCCCTTAGAGAGTAGGTTTGAAAGGGATTAAACAGAGATAATTTTTGAGCAATTTTGATGAAAAATCGCGAAAATAACCATGAAGGAAGCGTTTTATCGAAAAACGGACTTCGAATTCGTGTTCAGCACCCCGAAAAACCCCTTAGAGTAGGTTTGAAAGGGATTAAACAGAGATAATTTTTGAGCAATTTTGATGAAAAATCGCGAAAATAACCATGAAGGAAGCGTTTTATCGAAAAACGGACTTCGAATTCGTGTTCAGCACCCCGAAAAACCCCTTAGAGAGTAGGTTTGAAAGGGATTAAACAGAGATAATTTTTGAGCAATTTTGATGAAAAATCGCGAAAATAACCATGAAGGAAGCGTTTTATCGAAAAACGGACTTCGAATTCGTGTTCAGCACCCCGAAAAACCCCTTAGAGAGTAGGTTTGAAAGGGATTAAACAGAGATAATTTTTGAGCAATTTTGATGAAAAATCGCGAAAATAACCATGAAGGAAGCGTTTTATCGAAAAACGGACTTCGAATTCGTGTTCAGCACCCCGAAAAACCCCTTAGAGAGTAGGTTTGAAAGGGATTAAACAGAGATAATTTTTGAGCAATTTTGATGAAAAATCGCGAAAATAACCATGAAGGAAGCGTTTTATCGAAAAACGGACTTCGAATTCGTGTTCAGCACCCCGAAAAACCCCTTAGAGAGTAGGTTTGAAAGGGATTAAACAGAGATAATTTTTGAGCAATTTTGATGAAAAATCGCGAAAATAACCATGAAGGAAGCGTTTTATCGAAAAACGGACTTCGAATTCGTGTTCAGCACCCCGAAAAACCCCTTAGAGTAGGTTTGAAAGGGATTAAACAGAGATAATTTTTGAGCAATTTTGATGAAAAATCGCGAAAATAACCATGAAGGAAGCGTTTTATCGAAAAACGGACTTCGAATTCGTGTTCAGCACCCCGAAAAACCCCTTAGAGAGTAGGTTTGAAAGGGATTAAACAGAGATAATTTTTGAGCAATTTTGATGAAAAATCGCGAAAATAACCATGAAGGAAGCGTTTTATCGAAAAACGGACTTCGAATTCGTGTTCAGCACCCCGAAAAACCCCTTAGAGAGTAGGTTTGAAAGGGATTAAACAGAGATAATTTTTGAGCAATTTTGATGAAAAATCGCGAAAATAACCATGAATTCGTGTTCAGCACCCCGAAAAACCCCTTAGAGAGTAGGTTTGAAGGGATTAAACTGAGATAATTTTTGAGCAATTTTGATAGGATCGCGAAAATAACCATGAAGGAAGCGTTTTATCGAAAAACGGACTTCGAATTCGTGTTCAGCACCCCGAAAAACCCCTTAGAGAGTAGGTTTGAAAGGGATTAAACAGAGATAATTTTTGAGCAATTTTGATGAAAAATCGCGAAAATAACCATGAAGGAAGCGTTTTATCGAAAAACGGACTTCGAATTCGTGTTCAGCACCCCGAAAAACCCCTTAGAGAGTAGGTTTGAAAGGGATTAAACAGAGATAATTTTTGAGCAATTTTGATGAAAAATCGCGAAAATAACCATGAAGGAAGCGTTTTATCGAAAAACGGACTTCGAATTCGTGTTCAGCACCCCGAAAAACCCCTTAGAGAGTAGGTTTGAAAGGGATTAAACAGAGATAATTTTTGAGCAATTTTGATGAAAAATCGCGAAAATAACCATGAAGGAAGCGTTTTATCGAAAAACGGACTTCGAATTCGTGTTCAGCACCCCGAAAAACCCCTTAGAGAGTAGGTTTGAAAGGGATTAAACAGAGATAATTTTTGAGCAATTTTGATGAAAAATCGCGAAAATAACCATGAAGGAAGCGTTTTATCGAAAAACGGACTTCGAATTCGTGTTCAGCACCCCGAAAAACCCCTTAGAGAGTAGGTTTGAAAGGGATTAAACAGAGATAATTTTTGAGCAATTTTGATGAAAAATCGCGAAAATAACCATGAAGGAAGCGTTTTATCGAAAAACGGACTTCGAATTCGTGTTCAGCACCCCGAAAAACCCCTTAGAGAGTAGGTTTGAAAGGGATTAAACAGAGATAATTTTTGAGCAATTTTGATGAAAAATCGCGAAAATAACCATGAAGGAAGCGTTTTATCGAAAAACGGACTTCGAATTCGTGTTCAGCACCCCGAAAAACCCCTTAGAGAGTAGGTTTGAAAGGGATTAAACAGAGATAATTTTTGAGCAATTTTGATGAAAAATCGCGAAAATAACCATGAAGGAAGCGTTTTATCGAAAAACGGACTTCGAATTCGTGTTCAGCACCCCGAAAAACCCCTTAGAGAGTAGGTTTGAAAGGGATTAAACAGAGATAATTTTTGAGCAATTTTGATGAAAAATCGCGAAAATAACCATGAAGGAAGCGTTTTATCGAAAAACGGACTTCGAATTCGTGTTCAGCACCCCGAAAAACCCCTTAGAGAGTAGGTTTGAAAGGGATTAAACAGAGATAATTTTTGAGCAATTTTGATGAAAAATCGCGAAAATAACCATGAAGGAAGCGTTTTATCGAAAAACGGACTTCGAATTCGTGTTCAGCACCCCGAAAAACCCCTTAGAGAGTAGGTTTGAAAGGGATTAAACAGAGATAATTTTTGAGCAATTTTGATGAAAAATCGCGAAAATAACCATGAAGGAAGCGTTTTATCGAAAAACGGACTTCGAATTCGTGTTCAGCACCCCGAAAAACCCCTTAGAGAGTAGGTTTGAAAGGGATTAAACAGAGATAATTTTTGAGCAATTTTGATGAAAAATCGCGAAAATAACCATGAAGGAAGCGTTTTATCGAAAAACGGACTTCGAATTCGTGTTCAGCACCCCGAAAAACCCCTTAGAGAGTAGGTTTGAAAGGGATGGACTAAACAGAGATAATTTTTGAGCAATTTTGATGAAAAATCGCGAAAATAACCATGAAGGAAGCGTTTTATCGAAAAACGGACTTCGAATTCGTGTTCAGCACCCCGAAAAACCCCTTAGAGAGTAGGTTTGAAAGGGATTAAACAGAGATAATTTTTGAGCAATTTTGATGAAAAATCGCGAAAATAACCATGAAGGAAGCGTTTTATCGAAAAACGGACTTCGAATTCGTGTTCAGCACCCCGAAAAACCCCTTAGAGAGTAGGTTTGAAAGGGATTAAACAGAGATAATTTTTGAGCAATTTTGATGAAAAATCGCGAAAATAACCTTCGTGTTCAGTACCCCGAAAAACCCCTTAGAGAGTAGGTTTGAAAGCGATTAAACAGAGTTAATTTTTGAGCAATTTTGATGAAAAAACGCGAAAATAACCATGAAGGAAGCGTTTTATCGAAAAACGGACTTCAGATTCGTGTTCAGCACCCCGAAAAACCCCTTAGAGAGTAGGTTTGAAAGCGATTAAACAGAGTTAATTTTTGAGCAATTTTGATGAAAAAACGCGAAAATAACCATGAAGGAAGCGTTTTATCGAAAAACGGACTTCAGATTCGTGTTCAGCACCCCGAAAAACCCCTTAGAGAGTAGGTTTGAAAGCGATTAAACAGAGTTAATTTTTGAGCAATTTTGATGAAAAAACGCGAAAATAACCATGAAGGAAGCGTTTTATCGAAAAACGGACTTCAGATTCGTGTTCAGCACCCCGAAAAACCCCTTAGAGAGTAGGTTTGAAAGCGATTAAACAGAGTTAATTTTTGAGCAATTTTGATGAAAAAACGCGAAAATAACCATGAAGGAAGCGTTTTATCGAAAAACGGACTTCAGATTCGTGTTCAGCACCCCGAAAAACCCCTTAGAGAGTAGGTTTGAAAGCGATTAAACAGAGTTAATTTTTGAGCAATTTTGATGAAAAAACGCGAAAATAACCATGAAGGAAGCGTTTTATCGAAAAACGGACTTCAGATTCGTGTTCAGCACCCCGAAAAACCCCTTAGAGAGTAGGTTTGAAAGCGATTAAACAGAGTTAATTTTTGAGCAATTTTGATGAAAAAACGCGAAAATAACCATGAAGGAAGCGTTTTATCGAAAAACGGACTTCAGATTCGTGTTCAGCACCCCGAAAAACCCCTTAGAGAGTAGGTTTGAAAGCGATTAAACAGAGTTAATTTTTGAGCAATTTTGATGAAAAAACGCGAAAATAACCATGAAGGAAGCGTTTTATCGAAAAAAGGACTTCAGATTCGTGTTCAGCACCCCGAAAAACCCCTTAGAGAGTAGGTTTGAAAGCGATTAAACAGAGTTAATTTTTGAGCAATTTTGATGAAAAAACGCGAAAATAACCATGAAGGAAGCGTTTTATCGAAAAAAGGACTTCAGATTCGTGTTCAGCACCCCGAAAAACCCCTTAGAGAGTAGGTTTGAAAGCGATTAAACAGAGTTAATTTTTGAGCAATTTTGATGAAAAAACGCGAAAATAACCATGAAGGAAGCGTTTTATCGAAAAACGGACTTCAGATTCGTGTTCAGCACCCCGAAAAACCCCTTAGAGAGTAGGTTTGAAAGCGATTAAACAGAGTTAATTTTTGAGCAATTTTGATGAAAAAACGCGAAAATAACCATGAAGGAAGCGTTTTATCGAAAAAAGGACTTCAGATTCGTGTTCAGCACCCCGAAAAACCCCTTAGAGAGTAGGTTTGAAAGCGATTAAACAGAGTTAATTTTTGAGCAATTTTGATGAAAAAACGCGAAAATAACCATGAAGGAAGCGTTTTATCGAAAAACGGACTTCAGATTCGTGTTCAGCACCCCGAAAAACCCCTTAGAGAGTAGGTTTGAAAGCGATTAAACAGAGTTAATTTTTGAGCAATTTTGATGAAAAAACGCGAAAATAACCATGAAGGAAGCGTTTTATCGAAAAACGGACTTCAGATTCGTGTTCAGCACCCCGAAAAACCCCTTAGAGAGTAGGTTTGAAAGCGATTAAACAGAGTTAATTTTTGAGCAATTTTGATGAAAAAACGCGAAAATAACCATGAAGGAAGCGTTTTATCGAAAAACGGACTTCAGATTCGTGTTCAGCACCCCGAAAAACCCCTTAGAGAGTAGGTTTGAAAGCGATTAAACAGAGTTAATTTTTGAGCAATTTTGATGAAAAAACGCGAAAATAACCATGAAGGAAGCGTTTTATCGAAAAAAGGACTTCAGATTCGTGTTCAGCACCCCGAAAAACCCCTTAGAGAGTAGGTTTGAAAGCGATTAAACAGAGTTAATTTTTGAGCAATTTTGATGAAAAAACGCGAAAATAACCATGAAGGAAGCGTTTTATCGAAAAAAGGACTTCAGATTCGTGTTCAGCACCCCGAAAAACCCCTTAGAGTAGGTTTGAAAGCGATTAAACGTGTTCAGCACCCCGAAAAACCCCTTAGAGAGTAGGTTTGAAAGCGATTAAACAGAGTTAATTTTTGAGCAATTTTGATGAAAAAACGCGAAAATAACCATGAAGGAAGCGTTTTATCGAAAAACGGACTTCAGATTCGTGTTCAGCACCCCGAAAAACCCCTTAGAGAGTAGGTTTGAAAGCGATTAAACAGAGTTAATTTTTGAGCAATTTCGATGAAAAAACGATAACCATGAAGGAAGCGTTTTATCGAAAAACGGACTTCAGATTCGTGTTCAGCACCCCGAAAAACCCCTTAGAGAGTAGGTTTGAAAGCGATTAAACAGAGTTAATTTTTGAGCAATTTTGATGAAAAAACGCGAAAATAACCATGAAGGAAGCGTTTTATCGAAAAACGGACTTCAGATTCGTGTTCAACACCCCGAAAAACCCCTTAGAGAGTAGGTTTGAAAGCGATTAAACAGAGTTTATTTTTGAGCAATTTTGATGAAAAAAAGCGAAAATAACCATGAAGGAAGCGTTTTATCGAAAAACGGACTTCAGATTCGTGTTCAGCACCCCGAAAACCCCTTAGAGAGTAGGTTTGAAAGCGATTAAACAGAGTTAATTTTTTGAGCAATTTTGATGAAAATCGCGAAAATAACCATGAAGGAAGCGTTTTTTCGAAAACGGACTT
>JAVIWC010000409.1:0-17451 GCA_031894815.1 Creontiades dilutus
AACAAACACGTACCTACATTCTCACATATTTCCTTCTACCAAGCAACTCCATAATTTAACTTAAGATCCATTTCACCTGTAAAACATCCATGTTCCACGCAGTAGGTTTTTTAAGTATCCAGTCAATCATTGTTAGCCTGTCACTTTTGCCCGGACGCATATATACGTTTTTTAAAATATTTTTTAGCTTCTAAACACCACCTTCAAGGTATGTTGATTAATTATTTAACTGTACTTTGTCTCTCTCTCTCTCTCTCTCTCTCTCTCTCTCTCTCTCTCTCTCTCTCTTCTAGTCATTACATTACCAAATCTGTTCTTTTCACTCAAGTACAAAATCAATAGTACCAAATCTGTCATTTTCAGTCAACAAGTCACATGTATACAAAATATCCTTTCTGCAATTATTTCCATATTAGTTATTTCTGTGTATGGTTCTTCCAGCCCTGATGAGGTTCTACAAATAGAACGAAACGTTGGCGTAAGAAATTGTAGTTTTTTATCAACCTGACTGACTCTCAAGATCCCCTACAAACTTTCTACATTTTATAAGCAGTCAAGAACTTGAGCACAGTATTTAAAATCATTGAGAAGATGTCAACAACCCACACAACAGTTACACCAGAAGAACCATTATTTCAACAGCTTCACAAACGGTATGGATCTGTATGCACTCGATTAGCCCATGAAATTGGAAGCATCTATCGGAAACTAGCGCACAAGAAAAATGACCACCTATTTCTTATAAGATGTAGAGCAGCTAAGATATATCCTTCTCATATTGTAAACAACATCAAATGTACTTACTCTTTATTGAAATCTAGTCATCCCTTCAAAAGGAATATTGAGAATGTATGTCAAAAATTCAAACAAGCTCTTCTTTCTATAGAAATCAAGATATGTCTATGGGAACTTAAACAACTCATAACTAATCAAAAAGTTAGTATAGAAAAGTTTAAAAACTTGGTTGACAATCACACTTACCAAATATTCATCAACAAACAAACCAAATTTTATGAAAAAAATTTTCAAAGAAATCAAAACCTCCCAACTACAAAAGTTCATTCACTTGCAGAACAATAAGGTACCAGACAAATCTAATACTAATAATTGGTTAGTAAATCTCACTAAATTAGAGGTCCCACCAGAAGCAAAAGAACTCCTAAGTCTTGGTCCGAAATTCAGTGTAGATTACAATATCAAAGACCTCCCCTTGACCCAAATTATCACAGATGTTGAGAATATTATAACAACATCTGCTGCTGAGGATGAAATAAAAGATGAACTTCGAGCAACTGCAACCAATATAATAACTAACTTTGTCCATAAATCACAACACAGTCACACAAATGACTATCACCAAAAATTAGTTAAAAAAACCCAAAGATTTCTAAAAAATAATCCTAATGTACTAGTCCTCAAATCAGATAAAACCAACAGTACAGTTCTAATGGAAAAAACTGAATACCAACAAAAAATGGAAGAGCTTTTAAGTGACTCTACCACCTACCAACTTTTAACTGATAGAAGGAGAAATCCAACTACCAGTCTTCAAACAAAAAATAATGACTGCATTCAAAAACTATACAAAGCCGGCCAAATAGATATGATAACTAAAGCAAAGCTAGTAAAATACTGTAGGGACTCTCCAGTGGCATCATGTGTTGTTGGGGGGTTGCTAGCAAAACGTATGATTGGACGGGAGTAAGAAAATATTATTATTGTTTTGGTAGTTGAAAGAGCCGGACGAATTTTTGTGGCAGTTTATTTTCAAATATAAGAATTATTTACTTGTGAATACGTGTCGTTCAACAGTGGTGTCAGAAGTGGGATTGACATGGAAGGTGAGGGACTTGCTCTGCGTAGTGGGCGAATAATTCCCAGGGAGGAAGACGGAGTTGTTCCAGAAGAGACGGTCCAGAGGGAAGAAGAGGCGATTCAGGAAGAAGTTGTCGGTAATCCGTCCCCGGTTGCAGTAATCGAGCAGTTACGGGCAGATTTACAAACGGAGGTTGTGCGCTGGCGAGAAGATGTGGCGACAGTACGGGACGAATTAACGCGGCACGTGTGCGGACTTTTCAACGCATTCCAGGAAGATCTGTTGGAAGAATTGCGAGCCTTGAGACCAACGGCACTGCAAGGGAACTCTGTGTCGAGGAAAGAACCTGCTGCAGAGAGTTCAGAAAGGAGAGTTCCCTCCATGACCAGAAAGAAAGTCAAACTTCAGACGTATGCTGGTGACCGGCCTTGGGAAGAATATTATGCTCATTTTGAAGTTGTCGCTAGAGCCAATGGCTGGTCATCTGCTGAGAGAGCATCTCAACTTGCTGCAGCATTGACTGGTCCTGCCATGACCGTCTTGTTGGAAGTGTCTGGTGAGGACTACACAGAGAGGAGGCTCCATGCTAATAGGCTGGCTCCGGCGAACGTGCGCCCAAAAGAAAATGAAGAAGAGGGGGATAATGTGGGGTTGATTATAGCAACTCCACATGCTGGTTGTTAACAGGTGTTAACAGTTGTTTACGGATTGAAAAACGTGTTGTTGTGTTTTGGACTTTGTTGAGTTAACTTAATACAAAAAAATATTACCTTTGAATTTGAGTTATTTTACATTTGGGGGCCCGTCCGCTGTAACTTTTTGAACCCGGGGGAAGACGGAACGTCCTTGTAAGTGCAGACGACCTGTGGACGAGGACTACGAGGATCATGCCACGTCAGCAGAATACAAGGACCGTAAGAACTATGTCGACTAGAAGTCGGCCGGCAGATACAATTACCCCACCCTCACCTTCGCCCCCTACTCAAGATGCATCAACCTCAGCAACGACAGAAAATTCCCTAGTTGTTCAGCGTGTATCAGCACTGGAAAACACTGTTAATCAAATGCATCAACTCCTAACCCATTTGGTGGAACAATCCCAACAGCCTGTTCCTATAACCCAAAACCTCTCAGAGAGAGTGAGTAATGTAGAAGACCTTTTGAGTACGATGCATCAGAAATTATCAAACATATCGGATCACCAACAGGACAATCAACCTACAAGGACAGTAAGTGATACCCATCAGCTACAGCCGTCCCCTCAGTTCCCAACACCAGCTATTGCCGTTTCAACACCCAATCTACGTGAGGAAAAACTCAGTCCTTATGATGGTACTCTAATTTGGGAAGAATATCAGGCTCATTTAGACGTGACATCGCATGCTAACAAATGGGATATACCTACAACAAGAGACCGGTTGGCAAATAGTCTTCGGGGACCTGCTTTATCAATCTTGACAGATTTGAGCGTAGAAGAGAGGTTGGACTACTGTTCACTGACTAGAGCTCTGGCGGAACGCTTCGGACGAACAAGGTTACAACCCAACTATCGTATTCAGCTGAAGACTAGGAGGCAACAATCGAACGAAACCCTTTCGGACCTAGCAAACGATATTGAACGTCTAGTGAGAGGTGCCCACCCTGATGAGAGTCGCCTTCAGAGAAGTAAGATAGCTGTAGGAAGTTTTATTGATGCTCTCACAAGTAGGGAATTAGCAAAATTAATAATGCTAACTAACCCATCAACCTTACAAGATGCTGTTACAACAGCGCTACAGTTGGAAGCAGTTGATCCTTCTACTTCTAGTTCAAGCTCAAAGGCTGAACCTAATAGATGCTACAGTTGTAATGGATTAGGGCATTATAAATCCCACTGTCCCAAACGATGTCGTCCTAATCAGGAAAACTAATTCAAGCCAGAGCAAAGGGCCATGCGCTGGCTGTCACCCCAGGCCCACGAATAGGGTATTACCATAGAAAAAAGGAACGTAATTACAGTTTTATTCGAACTGCACGCACTGGGGGTGATGCTCTGTTTGTGAAGGCTTATTTAGATGGGAGACGCTACTTCTTATTGGTGGATACGGGTGCCACTATATCCATTTTGAGACCAGATGTTGCACAAAGCTGCAATGCCATAGTCAGAAGGTCGAAGTTTACTGCGTTGAAAGCTGCTTCAGGGGAGGACATTCAACTGAATGGAGAATGCACTATTCCACTCAAGTTTGCGAATCATGAATTCAGGCATTCTTTTTTGGTTGCTAGGATAAGGGACAAAGCCATTCTTGGTCTTGATTTCCTCCGCCAGATGAAAGGTTCTATAAATTTGGAGGATTCCACCCTTGATTTACCTTCAGGCAAAGTACCCCTTATACAGAGGTGGCAGTGTACACAAACAGTCCTTCAAATTAAGTTGGAAGAAACGGATGAGGCTTGGCTACTCCCTATCCTTCAGGGTACAGACCTTTCTCCCAACTCACAGGAATGGAGAGCTTTTGCTTCACTTCTAAAAAAATTCAAGTCAGCAACATCGTCAAATGGTAAATTTGTTGGTAGGACTCACATTGTACAACACTCTATCGATACTGGCAACTCCCGACCAATAAAGCAAGCTCCACGCCGCATCCCTTACTCTCAAAGCAATCATGTAAGCGACCTGATAAGTGAGATGCTTGAACAAGGCGTTATTGAGGAGTCTCAAAGTCCCTGGGCATCCCCAGTAGTGTTGGTCCCAAAGAAGGACGGATCCACACGTTTTTGTGTAGACTATCGGCAGTTGAATAATAAATAAAAAAAAGACTCCTACTCTCTTCCGTGTGTTCAAGATCTGTTGGATGCCCTGACTGGTTCAAGTTGGTTTTGTGTTCTAGACTTGAAGAGTGGATATTGGCAAATTGCACTGCGTCCAGAAGACAAGGAAAAAACGGCATTCTCCATATACCAAAAAGGGTTGTGGCATTTTAATGTTATGCCCTTTGGGTTATGTAATGCCCCTGCCACCTTCCAGCGGCTAATGGAGAGATTGATCCCAACTGACTTGGCTCTTACTTATCTGGACGATTTAATCATTCACGGGCCTGATTTTGAAACAGTATTAGGAAAATTAGAGAAAGTTTTAGGAACTTTACAAAAGGCCAACCTCCAGATAAATCTTAAAAAATGCACTTTCTTCAAGCAAGAGACACGTTACCTCGGGCATATCATATCAGCAAAAGGTGTCAAAACAGATCCTACAAAAACGCAGGCTGTAAGTGAGTGGCCAACACCAAAAACAAAGAAGGAAGTTCATAGTTTCCTTGGTTTTTGCTCATACTATCGGCGGTTTGTGAAAGATTTTTCTGAAAGAGCCAAACCCCTGTCACGTTTGACAGAAGCCCGTGCATCATTTTGTTGGGATGCTGACTGTGCAAAAAGCTTCCAAGACCTTAAGAGAGCAATGACGTCCACACAAGTGTTGTCCCTCCCAGTTCTGACAGAGCCTTTCATATTAGACTGTGATGCCAGTGCTCATGGAGTGGGTGCAGTATTGTCACAAGTACATGGGGGTGAAGAAAAAGTTGTTTCTTATTTCAGCAAGACCTTATCGCGCCCAGAAATGAATTACTGTGCCACACGCCGAGAGTTGCTGGCAGTGATACGAGCAGTAGAACACTTCCACCATTATTTATATGGAACCAAATTTGTTTTGCGTACAGACCATTCTGCTCTGATCTGGTTGACTTCGTTCAAGAAACCTGAAGGACAATTAGCTAGATGGATTGAGATGTTGCAGGCGTATGACTACACAATTGTGCACAGGCGTGGCAAGGATCACTGTAATGCCGATGGGCTCTCTCGGAGACCTTGCGCTGAAGAATGCAGATATTGCCATAGTCAAGAACAACGAGTGGGTCATTTAAATAGTCTACAGCTCCTACCACAAGCCAGCGAACAGAAGCAAGACAAAATTATCCAACAAGTCATTCAGTGGAAGTTGGAGGGGAAGCGTCCTGAGATAGAGCAACTTTGTAGTTGTGATCCAAGGATTCGGCAGTTGGTGAGTCGTTGGGAACTACTGGAGGTTCAAAATGGAGAACTATATCACCAATGGTTGGACAGGAATACCAAGAGACTTCAGTGGGTAGTACCTCAAAGGATGATCAAGGACATTTTACAGCTGAGCCATGATAAACCAACAGCAGGGCACTTTGGGTTTTGGAAAACATTGGCTAAGGTCCGCCAGGGATACTTCTGGCCTGGCATGACCTCAGATATCAGAGCATGGTGTAAAACCTGTACAGAATGCCAACGATTTAAAGGTGCAGCCATCATGAAGCCTGCGCCACTAAAGCAAATGATGGTTGGCGCACCATTTGAGAGGATTGGAATTGACCTACTTGGTCCATATCCAGTTACAGCTCGAGGGAATAAATATGTGATGGTGGCATGCGATTATTTTTCCAAGTGGCCAGAAGCCATACCTATTCCCAACCAAGAAGCTGAAACAGTTGCCACTGCCCTCGTTGAACAAGTTTTCAGCCGAATCGGAATTCCTCTCGAAATTCATACTGATCAGGGGCGTAACTTTGAGGCCAATCTACTGAAAGAAGTTTCTTTACTTTTGGGGTTCCACCGAACGCGCACAACCGCCTTACATCCTCAGTCAGCAGGACTAGTGGAACGGCTAAACCGAACTCTGAACAAGCATTTGGCTATGTTCGTTGACCGTCATCAGAGGGACTGGGATCAGAAGGTTCCGTTGTTCCTGATGGCTTACCGAGCGACACCTCACCAGACTACTGCGTACGCACCAGCACAATTAATCTATGGGCGAGATATGAGGTTGCCAGAAACTCTAGTTCGACCACCAGCTGAACAGGCTCAACTTAGCACAAACTACGCACTAGAATTACGGGATAACCTCGAAGAAATGAGGAGTTTTGCTCAAGAGGAAGCCAGATGGAAGATGCGAACGCAGAAGGAAAGTTTTGATAGAAGGGCCCGAGCTCCGCCCTTCAAAGAGGGTGATTGGGTTTGGGTGTGTGTGATCCCAAGCGGAAGCGTGGCCTCTGCCCAAAACTGCAGCCAACGTGGACTGGCCCTTGGGTAGTCGTCAAGAGGCAGAACGATGTATTGTTCGACGTTAAGCTTGCTGGTAGGAAGAGGAGGCTCCATGCTAATAGGCTGGCTCCGGCGAACGTGCGCCCAAAAGAAAATGAAGAAGAGGGGGATAATGTGGGGTTGATTATAGCAACTCCACATGCTGGTTGTTAACAGGTGTTAACAGTTGTTTACGGATTGAAAAACGTGTTGTTGTGTTTTGGACTTTGTTGAGTTAACTTAATACAAAAAAATATTACCTTTGAATTTGAGTTATTTTACATTTGAACAACACATGATGCCACTGGAGAGTCCCTACACCATCCCCCTTCCTCTTCTTTGGAGCAGCAGACCCGCAGGCGGTCCGCGTGAACGACGCGACGCTTCCCGCTAGGCAACTTCACCCTGTAGACGACGTCGGTGATTTGCTTCACGACGACACAAGGCCCGATCCAAGGCTGCTGGAGTTTGGGAGCCAGCCCCTTCCTCCGGGTTGGGTCGTACAGCCAAACCTTGTCATTCGTTTGAAACCTGGGCTTCTCAGCTCTCACGTCATAACGGCGTTTTGCTGTCTCCGCAGCTTTCTCCAAGGCTTCTCGAGCTTGTTGGTGCACTCCGTCCAGTCTTCTCCTGAGTTGCCTGGCATAGTCCTGTACTGTTGTCTCCTGTGGACTCTGACCTGTCAAAAGGTCTGCTGGCAATGTAGGAGACCGCCCTAAGACTAACTCAGCTGGCGAGAAACCCGTGGCCTGATGTGGGGCTGTCCTGTAGGCCAAGAGTAGCCAAGGTAGCTGCTCATCCCAGTCACTCTGATCTTCTTGCACCACCTTCCGCAGCATCTCCTCCAATGTTCGGTTAAATTGTTCCACCAACCCCGTACTCTGTGGGTGCAGTGGAGTGGTGCGCGTCTTATGAGCTCCCAGAATCTTCAGCACCTCCTTGAAGATTTCGGACTCAAAGTTCCGTCCTTGGTCAGTATGGACCTCCCGCGGAACACCGAACCGAGACACGACGTTTTCAAACAGGCCACGAGCTACTGTTTCGGCCTTCTGGTTCTTCACTGGAAAGGCCTCTGGCCACTTCGTAAAGTAGTCCATTACAACCACGATGAACTTATTCCCCCTCTCTGTTTCTGGGAGAGGTCCCACGATGTCTATGGCCACTCGTTCGAATGGGGCCCCAACCACATAGCACTGCAGTGGAGCTTTCCCTTTCTTTCCCTTACCGGCACGATTGCAGGCTTCGCAAATCTGGCCAAACTGACGGACATCTCGAGTCATTCCCACCCAGTAATACTTCTTCTGCAAATTCCGCAGTACTCGTCGTGTGCCAAAGTGTCCCGTGGAATGAACCGCATGGACGATTTCCTGTCTGCACTGTTTGGGCACCACAATCTGTTTTCTTTTTTCAGTCCCTGCATCAGTCTCCCACTGTCGTATCAGCACCTGATTTTCCATTCTCATTGACTTCCACATGGCCCACCAAGCCTTCAATTCCGACCCTTGCATGGCAACGTCCTCCCAACTTGGTCTGAGTCCTTGTCCTACCCAAGACCTCACTTTAGCGAGTTCAGGGTCCTTTTGCTGTTCTTCAGCCCAGGCAATCCCCATGTCCAGCCGTATCCGGTTAATGTCCACCCCAAGCGAAAGGTCCCGGGTCTCCTGCCTTTGACAGTACAAACATTCCTGCTCCAAACATGGCCTCCTGGACAGGCCATCTGCGTTGAGATGGGATTTACCCTGCCTGTACTGCACCTGAAGGTTGTACCGCGACAAACTCTCCAGCCAGCGTGCAAGCTGTCCATCTGGCTGCCGGAAGCTCTTTAACCACTGTAGTGAAGCGTGGTCAGTTCGCACTTTCACAGGCAGTCCACTCTGTAGGCCATAATGCTTGAAGTGTTCTAGCGCTGTCTTCACTGCCAGAAGCTCCTTTCTTGTCACACAGTAGTTCTGTTCTGCTTTCCCAAAACATCTACTGAAATAGGCCACCACCCTTTCCGTCCCTTGTTGTTCCTGCGATAGAACCGCCCCCATAGCTCGTGCACTCGCGTCCACATCCAGTAGAAAAGGGAGACAAGGGTTAGCGTGTGCCAGAACGGGGGCCGTCGTCAAGGCTGCCTTGAGAGCCTGGAATGAGCTTTCGCACTCTGGGGTCCATTCAAACCTCAAGTTCGTTTTTCGGTGTAGGTCGTACAACGGCCTAGCCAGCTCGGCAAAGTTAGGTACAAACGTCCTGTAATACGAGCAAAAGGCAACAAAGCTTTGTGCTTCCTTTGCTGAACTTGGTCTGGGCCACTTCTGGACTCGTTCTGTCTTCTGGGGGTCAGCTTTAACTCCCTCTCCTGAGATTATATAGCCCAAATATGGAATGGCGCGCCGAAACAACTCACACTTTTTAGCGTTCAGCCGAATACCGTGCTGCCGGAACAGTAAAAAAACCTCACGCAGCCAATGTACCATATCCTCGAAGTCTGCCGCATCTACCCTGACATCGTCGAGGTACACTCTGACGCGTCCCTTCTTTATCAAAGAATGCAGCAAGCGGTTCATCGCCCTCTGGAACGTGGCTGGTGCATTTGTCACTCCAAATGGCATAACGGTGAACTGCCATAGGCCCCTAGGAGTACAGAAGGCAGTCTTGGGCCTATCACTGACTTTCATGGGTATTTGCCAGTAACCCGCCTGAAGGTCTAAGGATGAAAACCACGAACTCCCCTCCATAGCTACCAAAAGATCATCGATATGAGGTAGGGGGTGGGCATCCTTACGTGTCACTTCATTCAAACGCCGGTAATCTACACAAAACCGGGTACTGCCGTCCTTCTTTCCCACAAGTACAATCGGTGAGGCCCACGGACTGCACGACGGTTCGATCACCCCAGCCTTCTCCATTTCCTCGATCATGTTGTCGACCTCAGCTAGCTTATGAAGAGGGATGCGGCGGGGGGCTTGTCTTATAGGCTGATCAGGCTCAACCACAACTTCATGCTCCACCCCAGCTATTCTTCCTAGTTCTTGCAAATACGTCTGAAAATTCTTCAACCAACGAAGCCACAATGGTTGCCTGGACATTTGTTAGCCCCTCCACAGCCCGATGTACCAAATCTTGTAGGTGTCCTGAAACCGCAGGTACACCTAACTCCTCAAATCCTTCTTCCATTTCCTGTTCTACGGTCACTTCTCTAATATCTACCCCATTGATAGTCACTGCCCCCGTTTTTGTGTCAATCTGGCAATTGTTGGCTCGTAGAAAGTCCATGCCAAGCACACAGTCATCTCTGATGTCTGCGACCAACACCTTGTGCTCCTTCCCAGCCCCGCAGCCGAGGTCCAACATCACTTTGGCGCTCCCCTCAACTGGAAACCTATCCCCTGTCACTGATTGTAGCACAACCGACACCTCCCCTCTGTCCAAAACTTCATCCGCAATCAGTCCTCGCCTAACAATAGTCACCATCGCTCCAGTGTCCACCACAAATGAACAGGCTTCACCATTGATCGCTCCTTCAATCTTGATAGATGCACTTGGTTGCAGCTGATAGATGGTGAGAGTCTTTTGCGAGTGGGGCTTGCGCTCCCGCCGGACCATAGGATGCCCCAAACCTACAGCCGTTGCGCGTTTCCCTGAGTTGGACAGTCACGCGTTATGTGTCCTGGGGTATCACACCGAAAACATACTTGTTTCGGGCAGAATCGTGCAACGTGGCCTTTCTCCTGACAACGAAAGCAACTCCTTCCCAGCTGGTTGGCTCCTCGAATGTCTGCCAATGCTGCCACAAGCTCTGGGTTCGTGGCCTGTAATTCCTCCTTGGGAGACGTACACTGTACCACTTCCCGCACTCGCGCATTGCGCAGGCTGCGTAATCGACCTACAGCAGCTTCACTGCGTAAGGCTATTTCCAGAGCCTTTTGAAGGGTATCTGGCGTCCCCAACAACACCATTTCCTGTACTTTCTCGTCCATTAAGGATTCATTTCATTTTTACAACTCCATTAAAGATAAAATCATACCCCCTGGATATATTCTGGCGTCTCTTGATGTTCAATCCCTTTTTACTAACATTCCATTGGATTTAGTCAACACTTTAATTAGGGAAAACTGGGATATACTGGCCAACCACACCAATATTGAGAGAAACTACTTTCTCCAACTTCTTGGCCTATGTATAAATGAAGGATATTTCCAGTATGAAGATAAACTTTATTTTATTCAAGATGGGGTTGCAATGGGATCACCCTGCGCTCCAATTCTCGCAAATATAGTTACCAATAAATTACTAAATCATATCATACCCCAACTTCCTTTTCAAAATTCCAAAGATACCGTTCTTACTTTGTTCAATAGTTATCACAATAAACTTCAATTTACCATCGAATTAGAAAATAATTTACAACTACCCTTCTTAGATACACTAACTACTAGAAATGAAACAACTGGAAGTATTGATGTAGATTGGTGGAAAAAACCACTGAAAACTGATAGGTTCCTCAACTACAAATCAAATCATCCACTTGGTCAAAAAATCAATGCTGCTATCAATCTAAAAAATCGAGCAATTAAACTTAGTGACCCTCAATACCACAAAAAAAACTTGAACATAGTAAAGAACATTTTAGAGACAAACAATTTCCCACGTACTCTAATCAACTCCATTATTCATAATAGTTCTATTAATCATCAAAATCAACTTCAACTAAGTTCTCCTTCAAATAATAACCCCACCCACAACACTAATCCATCTAACACTTCAGTGTCTCCCCCTGCCACCAACAATGGAACTCACAGTCCTGTGCAAATTAGCTGTGGCTACAGGGGAATGGTATATGTTAAAGGGCTGTATGAACAATTATCTAAATCATTTTCAAATAAAATTAATGGTAAAATAACTTACAAAAACAAAAAAACCCTGAATAATTTAGTATTTTCCAAACTTAAATCTCCAATTCCAAATTTGAATAAAAGCAATATAGTCTACTCCATACCCTGCAAAACCTGCAACATTACCTACGTTGGAGAAACTAAACAGTATTTAAGAAATAGAATTTCAGGACATAAGTCTGATGTCAACCAATTCAAAACAACATGTGCATTAACTGAACACTCAATTAATAAAGGACACCACTTTGATTTCGATAATGCTACAATTCTGGATTTCGAAAATGTTGGCACAAAACGCAAAATTAAAGAGCTCATTTACATTTCAAAAACACCCAACTGTTGTAATAAAAAAACGGATATTGAGAGCCTCAGTAAAATTTATTGTAACATTATCAAAAAATAACAAACACGTACCTACATTCTCACATATTTCCTTCTACCAAGCAACTCCATAATTTAACTTAAGATCCATTTCACCTGTAAAACATCCATGTTCCACGCAGTAGGTTTTTTAAGTATCCAGTCAATCATTGTTAGCCTGTCACTTTTGCCCGGACGCATATATACGTTTTTTAAAATATTTTTTAGCTTCTAAACACCACCTTCAAGGTATGTTGATTAATTATTTAACTGTACTTTGGCTCTCTCTCTCTCTCTCTCTCTTCTAGTCATTACATTACCAAATCTGTTCTTTTCACTCAAGTACAAAATCAATAGTACCAAATCTGTCATTTTCAGTCAACAAGTCACATGTATACAAAATATCCTTTCTGCAATTATTTCCATATTAGTTATTTCTGTGTATGGTTCTTCCAGCCCTGATGAGGTTCTACAAATAGAACGAAACGTTGGCGTAAGAAATTGTAGTTTTTTATCAACCTGACTGACTCTCAAGATCCCCTACAAACTTTCTACATTTTATAAGCAGTCAAGAACTTGAGCACAGTATTTAAAATCATTGAGAAGATGTCAACAACCCACACAACAGTTACACCAGAAGAACCATTATTTCAACAGCTTCACAAACGGTATGGATCTGTATGCACTCGATTAGCCCATGAAATTGGAAGCATCTATCGGAAACTAGCGCACAAGAAAAATGACCACCTATTTCTTATAAGATGTAGAGCAGCTAAGATATATCCTTCTCATATTGTAAACAACATCAAATGTAAATTGAAAAGTCATCAAATGTATGTCAAAAATTCAAACAAGCTCTTCTTTCTATATGTCTTACTCTTTATTGAAATCTAGTCATCCCTTCAAAAGGAATATTGAGAATGTATGTCAAAAATTCAAACAAGCTCTTCTTTCTATAGAAATCAAGATATGTCTATGGGAACTTAAACAACTCATAACTAATCAAAAAGTTAGTATAGAAAAGTTTAAAAACTTGGTTGACAATCACACTTACCAAATATTCATCAACAAACAAACCAAATTTTATGAAAAAAATTTTCAAAGAAATCAAAACCTCCCAACTACAAAAGTTCATTCACTTGCAGAACAATAAGGTACCAGACAAATCTAATACTAATAATTGGTTAGTAAATCTCACTAAATTAGAGGTCCCACCAGAAGCAAAAGAACTCCTAAGTCTTGGTCCGAAATTCAGTGTAGATTACAATATCAAAGACCTCCCCTTGACCCAAATTATCACGGATGTTGAGAATATTATAACAACATCTGCTGCTGAGGATGAAATAAAAGATGAACTTCGAGCAACTGCAACCAATATAATAACTAACTTTGTCCATAAATCACAACACAGTCACACAAATGACTATCACCAAAAATTAGTTAAAAAAACCCAAAGATTTCTAAAAAATAATCCTAATGTACTAGTCCTCAAATCAGATAAAACCAACAGTACAGTTCTAATGGAAAAAACTGAATACCAACAAAAAATGGAAGAGCTTTTAAGTGACTCTACCACCTACCAACTTTTAACTGATAGAAGGAGAAATCCAACTACCAGTCTTCAAACAAAAAATAATGACTGCATTCAAAAACTATACAAAGCCGGCCAAATAGATATGATAACTAAAGCAAAGCTAGTAAAATACAATAGTGTTCCTCCTAGAATCTATGGCATGGTTAAGACCCACAAAGATAATAATCCCTTAAGACCAGTAGTCAGCTTTGTGAATAGCCCAACTTATGAAAGTGCAAAATATATAGCCAACATCCTCAAAAATCTATCAAATGACCAGTATGATATTAAGGATTCATTTCATTTTTACAACTCCATTAAAGATAAAATCATACCCCCTGGATATATTCTGGCGTCTCTTGATGTTCAATCCCTTTTTACTAACATTCCATTGGATTTAGTCAACACTTTAATTAGGGAAAACTGGGATATACTGGCCAACCACACCAATATTGAGAGAAACTACTTTCTCCAACTTCTTGGCCTATGTATAAATGAAGGATATTTCCAGTATGAAGATAAACTTTATTTTATTCAAGATGGGGTTGCAATGGGATCACCCTGCGCTCCAATTCTCGCAAATATAGTTACCAATAAATTACTAAATCATATCATACCCCAACTTCCTTTTCAATTACCATTTATATACAAATTTGTTGACGATATTTATTTAGCTATTCCTGAAAATTCCAAAGATACCGTTCTTACTTTGTTCAATAGTTATCACAATAAACTTCAATTTACCATCGAATTAGAAAATAATTTACAACTACCCTTCTTAGATACACTAACTACTAGAAATGAAACAACTGGGAGTATTGATGTAGATTGGTGGAAAAAACCACTGAAAACTGATAGGTTCCTCAACTACAAATCAAATCATCCACTTGGTCAAAAAATCAATGCTGCTATCAATCTAAAAAATCGAGCAATTAAACTTAGTGACCCTCAATACCACAAAAAAAACTTGAACATAGTAAAGAACATTTTAGAGACAAACAATTTCCCACGTACTCTAATCAACTCCATTATTCATAATAGTTCTATTAATCATCAAAATCAACTTCAACTAAGTTCTCCTTCAAATAATAACCCCACCCACAACACTAATCCATCTAACACTTCAGTGTCTCCCCCTGTCACCTCTGCCACCAACAATGGAACTCACAGTCCTGTGCAAATTAGCTGTGGCTACAGGGGAATGGTATATGTTAAAGGGCTGTATGAACAATTATCTAAATCATTTTCAAATAAAATTAATGGTAAAATAACTTACAAAAACAAAAAAACCCTGAATAATTTAGTATTTTCCAAACTTAAATCTCCAATTCCAAATTTGAATAAAAGCTCCAATTCCAAATTTGAATAAAAGCAATATAGTCTACTCCATACCCTGCAAAACCTGCAACATTACCTACGTTGGAGAAACTAAACAGTATTTAAGAAATAGAATTTCAGGACATAAGTCTGATGTCAACCAATTCAAAACAACATGTGCATTAACTGAACACTCAATTAATAAAGGACACCACTTTGATTTCGATAATGCTACAATTCTGGATTTCGAAAATGTTGGCACAAAACGCAAAATTAAAGAGCTCATTTACATTTCAAAAACACCCAACTGTTGTAATAAAAAAACGGATATTGAGAGCCTCAGTAAAATTTATTGTAACATTATCAAAAAATAACAAACACGTACCTACATTCTCACATATTTCCTTCTACCAAGCAACTCCATAATTTAACTTAAGATCCATTTCACCTGTAAAACATCCATGTTCCACGCAGTAGGTTTTTTAAGTATCCAGTCAATCATTGTTAGCCTGTCACTTTTGCCCGGACGCATATATACGTTTTTTAAAATATTTTTTAGCTTCTAAACACCACCTTCAAGGTATGTTGATTAATTATTTAACTGTACTTTGTCTCTCTCTCTCTCTCTCTCTCTTCTAGTCATTACATTACCAAATCTGTTCTTTTCACTCAAGTACAAAATCAATAGTACCAAATCTGTCATTTTCAGTCAACAAGTCACATGTATACAAAATATCCTTTCTGCAATTATTTCCATATTAGTTATTTCTGTGTATGGTTCTTCCAGCCCTGATGAGGTTCTACAAATAGAACGAAACGTTGGCGTAAGAAATTGTAGTTTTTTATCAACCTGACTGACTCTCAAGATCCCCTACAAACTTTCTACATTTTATAAGCAGTCAAGAACTTGAGCACAGTATTTAAAATCATTGAGAAGATGTCAACAACAACCCACACAACAGTTACACCAGAAGAACCATTATTTCAACAGCTTCACAAACGGTATGGATCTGTATGCACTCGATTAGCCCATGAAATTGGAAGCATCTATCGGAAACTAGCGCACAAGAAAAATGACCACCTATTTCTTATAAGATGTAGAGCAGCTAAGATATATCCTTCTCATATTGTAAACAACATCAAATGTACTTACTCTTTATTGAAATCTAGTCATCCCTTCAAAAGGAATATTGAGAATGTATGTCAAAAATTCAAACAAGCTCTTCTTTCTATAGAAATCAAGATATGTCTATGGGAACTTAAACAACTCATAACTAATCAAAAAGTTAGTATAGAAAAGTTTAAAAACTTGGTTGACAATCACACTTACCAAATATTCATCAACAAACAAACCAAATTTTATGAAAAAAATTTTCAAAGAAATCAAAACCTCCCAACTACAAAAGTTCATTCACTTGCAGAACAATAAGGTACCAGACAAATCTAATACTAATAATTGGTTAGTAAATCTCACTAAATTAGAGGTCCCACCAGAAGCAAAAGAACTCCTAAGTCTTGGTCCGAAATTCAGTGTAGATTACAATATCAAAGACCTCCCCTTGACCCAAATTATCACGGATGTTGAGAATATTATAACAACATCTGCTGCTGAGGATGAAATAAAAGATGAACTTCGAGCAACTGCAACCAATATAATAACTAACTTTGTCCATAAATCACAACACAGTCACACAAATGACTATCACCAAAAATTAGTTAAAAAAACCCAAAGATTTCTAAAAAATAATCCTAATGTACTAGTCCTCAAATCAGATAAAACCAACAGTACAGTTCTAATGGAAAAAACTGAATACCAACAAAAAATGGAAGAGCTTTTAAGTGACTCTACCACCTACCAACTTTTAACTGATAGAAGGAGAAATCCAACTACCAGTCTTCAAACAAAAAATAATGACTGCATTCAAAAACTATACAAAGCCGGCCAAATAGATATGATAACTAAAGCAAAGCTAGTAAAATACAATAGTGTTCCTCCTAGAATCTATGGCATGGTTAAGACCCACAAAGATAATAATCCCTTAAGACCAGTAGTCAGCTTTGTGAATAGCCCAACTTATGAAAGTGCAAAATATATAGCCAACATCCTCAAAAATCTATCAAATGACCAGTATGATATTAAGGATTCATTTCATTTTTACAACTCCATTAAAGATAAAATCATACCCCCTGGATATATTCTGGCGTCTCTTGATGTTCAATCCCTTTTTACTAACATTCCATTGGATTTAGTCAACACTTTAATTAGGGAAAACTGGGATATACTGGCCAACCACACCAATATTGAGAGAAACTTTCCTGAAAATTCCAAAGATACCGTTCTTACTTTGTTCAATAGTTATCACAATAAACTTCAATTTACGATCGAATTAGAAAATAATTTACAACTACCCTTCTTAGATACACTAACT
>JAVIWC010000410.1:0-17642 GCA_031894815.1 Creontiades dilutus
TTTCGGAGGACTTCCTTTAAAAAAAAATTTTCCATAGAAGTCCATATCTAAAAACATGGATCACGGGGCTATATGTAACTAAATGAAACACGGTGCATGTATGTATGATGCATCACTTGGTGTTATTCTGTATGATCATCGCATCAAGATTCAACTTATAGTAACACGGGTGTACCATTCAAATGAGTAAAATATGACTTAAAACAGTACAAAAAAATGACCCATGAATTTCGGAAGTTTTGTGATACTATCGAGTCTTATTAGTTTCAGAAAATTTAAAATTTAATATAAATTTAGTTAATGAGAGCGATTGAATGAAGGTAGAGCAGTCAAACTGATGTTAATAAATTTTTAGCGATAGTAACTATCAGAATCACCTAAAACGTTTCAGCCATGCAGCACGATAGCATGCGTGAATTTCCCTAAATTATCGTATAATATACGATAATTTATGTTGATACGATAATTTATGTATAATTCAACATATTATGTTGAAATTTGAGCAAGTTGGGACAAAGATAACTTTAATTATAAATTGTGCAGCAAATTAATTGACTTTTCATGTTGAACACCAATAAATTTGCTTGCCATTTTTAGCACATAAGTGTCTACTATTTAACAAATCATCCTTTCTTTCAGTAATCCTCAAAATTATTGCTTGAAAAATTTCATTTGCTGTAAATTTGTATTTAAGATTATTTTTCAACCGTAAGTGCTCAAATGTCATCACGTTTAACAAAAATATATTCGGAATAGGAAAATTTGCTCATACGATCATTCGAATTTTTCATTTTTGAATATGACTCCTTACGGTTGATTACAAACGATTTTTGAGCCAAATTTTGTAAATTTCAATCAATGGTTTCGGAAATAAGCTTCGGCGGTTTTTTTAAAGCCGATCTTGAAACGGAAACCAATAACATTTTTGGTAGTTGAATACTTTTTTCTCGGTCAAAAAAGTTCATCATTGAAATAATGAACGAAAAGAAGGATCTCTATGAGTTACACCTATTTATGGTAGTGGAACATCCCATTCGATCTCAGTAGACGTATTATATGAATATTGTTTGTTTCTCCAGGAGCTGGCATACTTTCGATGGCGAACTCAGGTCCTGATACTAATGGATCGCAGTTCTTCATCACCTTAGCACCTACGCAATGGTTGGACGGGAAACATGCTATTTTCGGTTGGTATCTTTGTTTCATAAGTTTCTTTACTACTGGGGTAAAATTGGGATTCCTCTTATCATTAATTGTTGAAACTCAAATATTGTTTTTCGAGTTAGAGACTTAGGGCGGAATTCATAGACAAAGCCTGAGTATGAATGTGCACTCGCCCTCAGCTGAGTAGAGGGTCACCCTCCACTCACCTGTACGAATTCATAGTTGAGTGAGGTTGTTCACTCGGCTGATAGGGGCGCACTCAGATTACGTGAGTGTGACAGTCCACTCAGGGAACGCTCAACCCATTTTCTCCGTATGTTGGCAGCAGTGATAGCATGTTTTAGGGAAAGTTCCCCTGTTTTGTGGGAAAAGAAGAGGGAAAATTTCCCCTTTTCGTTTCATACTGGTTGTTGACGGTTCTGAAAGGTTAGTTTCCATTTCGTGTCGTTAACATGCCCGGCCAATGTTTCTAAAGCATTTTCCATTACTTATATTACATCAGGGACGTAATCCGCCCCGGGCACCGAATGGGCAAAAAAGTGACAGTTCACCAAGTTCTTTTAAATATTATGACCGTTTGGAGTAAATTTGGAAATATTTATAGTTTGGTTCTATGATAGGTAGGTATATTAATATGGTATGAGTTGAGATATCGGGGCTGGGAGGGCGCCAAATTTATTTCTTGCCCAGGGTGAAATACGGCCTTATTACGTCCCTGGATTACGTATATACGTAGAATTCGATACAATTTCAAAACGCAGAGACACAGATCCCGATCTGTTTGTCTAACTCAGGGTTTCCCAACTAAATTTTTCCAAGGTACTACAATGAAGAGGACCCCACTATTTTTTAGTCAAAATTTGAAAAGAGTCAAAATAAGCTGAAAAAATGAATCAAACGAATGCTATACACACAACTCAGGATTTATTTGTGAAAATGCAGGGCACCTACAAATACGTCATTGGTTTTCATTTTCACTCCTCAATTATATAGCCAAACTAGGGTCCCATCTAGTTCCAGTGCCAGCACTAGGAGTTTAGCGTTAATATATTTATTTTTTATATTGGACCCTCAACCATACCTATGCCATTTGCGAACCGCTGGTCTAACAAAGAGATTGATGTAGGATATTTTTTTACTTATGAGATTATTTTTAACATCCCCCCTCCTGCATCTTTTACGACTTAACGTCACAACAATACTAAAAGGATTGAAATATATTAATTGTCTCCAGATCACTTATTGCTAGTCCAAATACGGTACAGGTGGATAAATAGATCGTGATATATGTTAGAACTAGTGTCTCTGTATTTTGATATCGAATTCTGATGGAAGAATTCTTTGGAAAATTTCCAATCGACGGGGGGCAGTAATTTGTAAGTAAGTTTTTACCTGATTTGCGACTAGTAGATACTGATATGTATCTGGTAGGTGACGAATTATATACCTACCTAGCAGGTACCATATATTCTAAATCTTTACTTTTCAACCCTCAAAATCTTGTAATAGTAAGTTTATTTTTGGAGGGTTCGTTCCACAAACCAACAAACACATATCTCTATTAAAGAACACACACTTGATACGAATCAGTAAAAATCGTAATATTCAAATGTTAGACAATCTGTTGTAGGGAGAAATAATTTTCACTGCATTTGTTATAAATTCGTGTATTAATTAACAAGAGTGATAGAATATAAAACTATATAACAAAATGTTTTTCACACCTGATCAGAGATCTAGGCATACGAGGTGTTCCTGAACTGAACGCGGGATGTTCCGGAAGGGTTCATGACCAGGGTTTTTAGCGATTCGGGGTGGTTTGGAGCAGAGGGTAACGGGATAGAAGGACAAAGCAGGATCAGTGAAGGGAAAGGATAAACTATCAACGGTAAAATTCTCCTCGTTTCGGAGAAAACTGAGTTTAGAGGCGTATACGAACACAACACAATCACAAGACACACGAACGAACACAATCTCTTATGTATCTTTTCGGTATTCGTCTTTGTTCCCGTTCTTCAACTACATAATCGTCCGACTCGTTCACCTCATCGATCTCAAACAACTCATTCGGCTCCTACATATTCGAATTATAATGAATACGACAGCAGCTGATGCACTTAAGTGACCTCCCGCCATCACTCAGGATATTGTGCCGTTGAGCTGGGGTAGCTCAGTGCCATTTTTGGTTTATGAATTCCGTTGAGTGTCGTTTAGGGCGCCAGTGCGCCCTCAGGGTCGCCTCAAATCACGACTATGAATCGCTTTGAGTGCGTGGTTCCCCTGAATGCTACACTTAGGGACCCACCCACACTCAATTCCCGTCTATGAATTCCACCCTTAAAACTTAGAAAAGCTTATTTTCTGTCACTTATAAAGATGGTGAAGGGGGACTCCACAAACATCAAAAACAGGTTCCTCTCACATTTAAACTCTTATATATATATCGTTTTGAAATTTTGAGTTGGAACTTGATCGATTACAATTCAATTTCATAGCATTCCCCTTTGCTTTCAACACAGGTAAAAACATCTTGAACTAAAGGTTTGCCTCCAAGTTCTTCCTATTTTCCTGGCAAAACGAGAATGAAGAGTGAGGCTGAGTGGATGACGATAAAATATCAAGTTTTATAAAATCCGTTTTCTAAAAAGCTATTTCGGTTCCAATGAAGGAATCCCTACTCTACAAACTGGACCCTTTTAGAAATCACTGAGTTATATCCTATATATACAGGGTGAGCCTCTTAGAGAGTTGAAACAATTAAAGATTTCCCCCCCTTGTTTTCGACTTTACGTCACAACTCTTTAAATATATTTATTGTCTTCACTTTTGAGAATACCGGTGGAATGATCGCTAAATTTGATATCCCACTGATGGAAGTTCAATTTTCAAAGCAATGTGCAAAATTACCGGACAAAATAAGATTTGTGGAAAGTAGGAAGTGTGCCATATTTTCGAACACTTATAAGTCCAAATGATTCTCCAAAAGGTATAATCAGTTTTGCTGTTACGACCCTTGTAAAACGTACGCCAAAATGTCAGCTTTCAATTTTGTTAGTTAAGGAAATGGTGTTTAACTGCAGAAAAACGTGTTTTTTCTGTTAAAATTGAGGTTGAGGTGTCTTCAACTTACGTCACTAAAACGGCCGAAACTCCGGCGTTTTCGGAGTATTTTCAAATATGAGGATACCTTTGGAAAGAGCATTGAATTTTCCATCGTCTCAGTCTTCAACAGTGATTTTTTAAAGTGAACTAAAAGGTTAAAAGCTAGCCTTAAAAGTAAATTTTGTCAAATTTAGAAGAAAAAAAATATTTTTTTAATGGCTCATTAGTCTCTCTTGATTTTCATGATACGTTTGAGTCTGTGAGCATAAAAAATTCGCAAAAGCCTCAGCTTTCCAATGGTATAATTAGTTTTTATTTTTTAGAGGGAACTTTTTTGAGAAAATTGAGATTTTATGCGAAAGAGCGTGTTTTTTTAAGCACATTTGAGATTTTAAAAAAAGTTGTAACTGATGTTAATATGTGTGATTTAATGTAACTGTAAGTTTTAGCTGTAACTGATGACTTTACTAGTCTAGACAATATCTTCTCCTAACATTTTCTGTCAACTTGGAGTTGTTTGACAAATAAATGAGCTTCACGATACTAAAAAGTTCTGCATTCTTCTGGATTTCCCAAGAATTTACTCATTTTCAGATCTCAACCCAGTAGCCTTCTCCAAAACCTCCTCATTTTTAAAAACATTTCAAGGAAAAAAGATTCTGTTTGAGAATTAATTCTTGTGTTTGTTACAGGTCGTGTTTACTCGGGAATGAATGTGGTCAAACGTATTGGACTTGTTGAAACAGAAAAGAACGACAGGCCAGTCGATGACGTTAAAATTACACGAGCCTATATAAAAATGAACTGAAGGTTAAAAGTGAGATTTTCAATGGTTTTGGGGAAAATGTTTTTATATTGAAGACAGTGTTTGTCAGGAACTTTGTATAATAAACTCTTATGAATTGTTCTAGTCGTTCGCCAAAAAGTGTCAGTCCTGTCGATTTTTAGTGACATGATGATGGTTTTGTAACTATTCAAATGTGTCGGCTACCATTTATGCCTACCTACAATCCAAAAGTAAATGAAGCTCTTGTACAGAGCAGCTACAATGTTGGTGCTGCCAGGAATATAAACTATTTGCTTTGATTCATCAATTGATTCATTGATTCAATCTATACAACTTAAGCTGCTGCCGATTAGGTGGTACATTCGTTCTAAAATAATTATTCATGATTGATTTTTTTGAAGTGACGACCATAATTGTTGAGGGCCAGAAATATTTGGTACCTCAACTGAGTTCAACGTTGAGCTATGAGGAATATTTAATCAAACCTCGTCAACTTAGGGCTATTTTCCTTGAGCATAACATGTTCCCAACGTCAAATGCCATAATCTCGGCTTATTATGGCATATTAGGACGAAATAATGAAGTGAGACTGCTAGTTTCTCACTAGGCTTAGCAGATGCCCGCTAGAAGTTCAGCAGTCGAGCGAGGTCGTAGCCACAGTGAGTTTTGATTCGGATGAGCGAGGAAGTGACAGATGCTACGTCGGGGAATGTGATGTTTACAGTCTTTTGTCAATTAATCAAGCAATAATTATTGATTAATTTGTAGCGGACATGTAGGTCCATGGCGTATGGGACCGTGAGTGACCTGAGTTTTTCGTTACACGCGTTATAAACGCTGACGCAGTCTCTTACCCCTCCATGGACTGGCCTACCATCTCCCGGCATGTTGCCCAAATAAACACTCAACCTTATTTCATGCGATGGCGCTATTAGACATCAACTTCCTTGTCAATGGTCTAAATCCTACTCCCAGGTGATGATGTGGGCACGAGTAACATTTAAAAAGTTCTGAAAGTTAGATAGCGTTTACTGAATTTGAATTTCTATTGTATTTTTTCCGTTTTCCCTTCATAATGTATCATCGCTTCTTGAATACAGTTTTCTCTTCTTCTTGGTTGGAGATTTCTTACAACTTCTAGTGGGTAGGTGGAAGACTTCTAGTGGATTCATTCCTTTTTTCTCACTTAAAGGCAGCTGGGAGTTCGTGTCAGTACTCTTCAATGACCCTGGCATTAGAGACTGAGATGAAGTTGGCCAGTGTCTAGGAGTGCACAGGTTTAGGGGATAAAATTGGGACGCAGTTATTGAGGATGGGGCTCGTGATGAGATCTTGGAAAGTGAAAGACATTTGTTGGCTGAAACTGAAGTGGCATCAGTTTTCCCCTTCGCTCTATCCTGATGGTTCAAATCATCCTACGGACGTACAAAAATAAAAAATACAATAATAAATAAATCGTGAATGATTCCCATAGAAGGTGGGAATATTTTAAAAATTTCAAATTTCTGAGAAAACATAATTATTAATTATACGTTTGTTTGCACTTTGAATCAGAATTCTCACTAAAGTTGAACTAAGTATCACGGATTTAAATAGGTGCGCTTACGTTAATATCCATCTCAATGGTCATTTCATCGTTTGGAGAACCCTTTTTAGAAGTTAATTTAATGACTTGAGAATTCACACTTTTCCTCAAATCATTAGCTTCATTTTGTGCTTTCTTCAATTCTTGACGCATGTTTGATAATTGTTCTTCGTGCTGTTGAAGAAAAAATGATAATAATTACGATTTGCTGGTTAATGTATACTTATTGGGCGCCGTTCGTACACGATTGTAAAGAAGAGGACAAGTAGAAAATCTATCAAGATTCATTGAAAATATTAGTGACCAAATGGAATTCTTATCAGACCACAGAGTGTAATGAAGCTATTGGTCAAAATGGAATATAAGATTGAGAAAACGAATGTAGTTTGAGTACTCAATTATAAGAGGACCTTCTTTGGAAACGTGGAGCAACAGTGAAGATTTTTAAAATGTTGAAGTTGGCATTGTCACGTTACGATTCAAATTAATCAAAATTAATATTCGATCTCGTAGTAAAAACTAACAAGAATCGGTTGAGGTGTTAAACAACGTGCTACCAACAGTCGCGTTCGGAAGGTTGATGTAATCTTTGATATGTAGAATATGGATGCACCATTGATGACAAGTGCATACTATCGACCTTAAGGCTTTGAGTAAACTTACAGCACTGAGTTATTAAAATTGTGTGCGAAAAATATTGGACTGGGTCGGCTAGTACATACTGATCCCCAATAGTGAATATCCCATTTTCCCCGATACACAGTTCCACACCAATTGAGCTCTTCATACATTTGTATTCAGAGCTAGATGCTTAAATTAATTACTTTGTTGGTTGAAATAATGAAAATCTTATCCAATTGGGAGAAGGTCTACTATTCGAAATCTCAATGTGAACCAATCTTCTCTCAGAGCTCCTCTTCATTATTTTCCTCATGTAATCTACATAACTTGTATGGTGAAGTACTGGAAGGCCTCTTTTTCTTAATCAAATTTTCAAGTTCCGTTCCTTCTAAAATGTACAAAAGTCCGACAACTTATAGACTCAGCTACCGTGCTATAATTACAAACTAGTTCCTGCTCGAAACCAATTGGGTTCGATTTGCGGAAGGTCGGGGTCTCTATAGGTCCTTTATTTTTTATTCAATATCATTTATGTTTTTGTTCAAATTTTTGTTTGATCAAACGGAATGTTAATGAAGACTCTAGAATCTCTAGAATCCCAGAAAATATTGGGGAGGTACATACATTTTTGCAGATTACTCTGAACCTGATTACCTTTCCAAGTACAATAATTACCTGCTAATATCTATCTGGAGACATAAGAGATAGGTATGAAAAAAATAAAACAGTTGATAAAATAACAGTGTATATTAATCGTCAATTATTGATAAAATCTAAATTGGAAAAAATTGTAAAGATGACTCCTAATCTGTCATTTTTGTGTGAGCGTATTTTAAGCTTTACCATGTATTAAAACCTCTCATCAACAGCATATACCTATTCCAGAAATTGTTGAAGGCTCCTAACGTGAACCTAAGTGAAACAAGTACGTTATGAAGCTGAACAATAAGAATCAGATCAGGAGAAACACGAACTTTAGTTGAAGCTCTTAGAAATTAGTTCGGCTCCGAAATTGTTTAAATAGGGCATCAGAACACCAGTTCTTCTAGATTCTAGATAAAGACTATAAGATTGATGAATTGTTAACATGAACTAATCCAGCAACCTACCTTTTCTACACTATTCGAATATTCTTGCTTGAGGCGATCTATTTCTTTATTTTGTTGTTCTATAGTCTGAGAATACTCAACAATCGTAATTTCCTCTGCAACAATTCAATAATATTAAACTCATTTGAATATTCCACATTATTATCTGAATTGCATGCTCGTTCGTCATCAGTGATCAATCGGTGTAAACACTAAGTTATTTTCATTGCTTGATGTTGTTGCACTTTCATTAATTTTATTTTGAAAGTTGCCTTATACAGTTGTATTCAGATAATAATAATTATGTGTAGAACATAGAATTAAGTTGTATTTTCATTAATTTGCTCTCGGTATGTGGCTACGCTCATATAGGTGGTTATATTTATGTACATATGGTAGACTCCTTTAAATAATAATTATTGATTTCTGTCGTACAAGTATTGGAATTCAACTCCAATGTGTTTCAGAAACAAATAATTTGTCTACTTAAATAATGATAAAGGCCCTATCCGGACACATTTAATGTCTACTTGTTTTCCTCGAGTATATTTTGTTACTAAGAAAATTCAGTCAGTTATAATTTTAGTTTTCCATAAGTTCTTTGAAAAAATAAAATACTTTATACGAAGAAATTCCACTGCAATTTCTACATACTTGAAGAGGAGAAAATAATCCTCATGGTGTGTGTAGATGATCTAGTCGTTGCAACATATAACAAAAATGAACCCAACAATTTGAAACAAAAAACTTTCGAACTACGAGATCTAGAAGAATTGAATTATTGTCTAGGAATACAATTATCAAGAACTAGTGATGGAGGAGTACCTTTCAGTGCGGCGTCATCTTTCAGTATACGTAGTTCATCTTGCAGTGCCATCTGAATAGTGTTCTTTTCTTTTTCATGTCTCTTCTCCAAATCAAGGCGTAGCTGTAAAGCGCAATAACAGGTTATTAGGAGCACCAAAAATCACACGTTTCAAACAGCAGTGTGGTTATTAATTTATTCAAAGATCATGATTGGGTAGAGTAGCTACCATATTCGTGTAAAATGAATTATTGAATGCGTGCTTAATAAATATGAATTTTGGCTAAACAGTATGTGCGCTACTACCCCTGACTTCAAAATGGGGCGACATCCTCAAATTTGTAGCACAATATTTGAAAAAAAAAAAAAAAAACTATTTAAGAGAGGACTAATCTTGAAAATGTAGAACTTACTTTTTTTTCAGACGCCAAGTCTTTGTCAGTTTCCTTTTTCTCCTTTAGGAGCTTGCAATAACGATCTGAAAATGCATTAACCATACGCAATATATGTAACCATTACGTTATGCTTAGGTTATATCGTACCTGTTATTATTTGTTTTCAAAGTTCAATATCCAACATTTTCCCTCAATAATTATATTTTTCCTTACAGACACATCACACAAAGTTTTCCATCACCCTGATTCGTTCTGAAATATGGACGGAAAAATTGGGGTTTTGGATTTTTAGAAAAACTTTGGATTTTGTTTCCATTTGTAAATTTTTTCATGAAAAACGGCAAAAACTGACTTTTGACTCCTCTTTTTCTGAAAAACGTAAACAAAAATAATAATACGATTCATTAAAAATTGCTGTACTGATCAGTATTACCTCCTCTGGCTGAAATTGAAGCTTATAACGGATTGAGGAGGTAATAAAGACTATTAAAGTGATTTTTAAATGTTTTTTGACAACTTTAGGAAAAGTGAAAAAAATTTACAAATGAAGACATTGATCCAAATGAAGTGCTTCATGTTGTTTTCATATTGTAAGAGACACTTTCCTGTTGTAAGAGAAACATTTCAAAAATCTAAAACCCAAATTTTTCCTGCCCATACTTCTAACTGAATTAAGGTGATGCAAATATTTTCTTGGCGTATGTAACTTTGTACTTATTGAAATGGAACATGAAACTACTCAATGATATTTACAATAGCGTCAATCTATTAAACCATTAATGTTCGGTAGCACCTTGTAACTAACCTTCAACTTCAACAAGTTCTTTAAGTGTTGATTGATACTTCATGATGCTCTCTTGCTTAGTTTTTAATTCTTCTTTCAAGCGGGTATTTTCGGTTTTTGTGAGAGAAAGCTCAATGTTGGCGGCAACCAAGGCTTCTTCAAGAGATTTTACTCGGTCCGAATACTTCCTGAATCTCTGAAATCATTTCGTCGATGAATTTGTGTTGAAAGTGAATACAAAATTAATAGCTTTTTCAAAATTGTTTCTAATGAGAAACGATTTTTGGGTTGTAAACAAACCCTGATATTCTACACTGTTTCATATATACGCGTACACCTCCTTAAAAGTATCTACCAATAGGAACTTTGCCAAAGTTCTCCTGAGTTGTTCTCCAAAGCTGCCCTGAGAAACAATTTGTACAGCAAATGACTTTTTTTTTTAAATGAAAAAACAAGTTTTACTAATCAATGAAAAGCAACAGCCTGCTTGAGAAACAGCCTGGTATTCATAACATGATTGTTCTGATTATTAAAATGTGCTGAAAGGGCGGATTTATATATTAATTTATGAAACTTTATACTGGAATACTATATTTGGAAAATACGTAGTGGAAAGATGATCTAACTAGCATATATTAAATTTTTGTATTTGACTTTTCATGTCCACTTATTTATGTATCATTGAATTGATCGAACTACCTTATCTAGAACCTAAAAGTTTTGCAAGAAAGTACGTTTTAGGATATAAGTATTTGCCAAGAATAGTTTTTCAAGTTTCGGAGAAGTCGAATTTCCGAAAAATATCACCTGATCGGATCATCAGACAGATAAACTTTAGTGTGGAATTGAATTTTCTATATTTCATTTCTAGTATTTTTCTTATTGCATAGTTGTTGGGCTGTTTTGTAAGTCGTGCTAAATTCAGGTGGAAAACTGAAATCATTTTACCTCATTTTGAATATGTTTACTACTGCATATTATTTTATTCATACATAATCGGTACTGATTGCAGTCATTTGACAGCCATTATCTGACCTTGTTCACTACTGGTATGTAAGAGTGCAACATGATACTATGTTCATATGACGTCTCTCGTTCACTACCACATTGTATCAGTTACTTACACTTGCTGGATATATTGAACCTTTGAAATTTCACTACCCCTCGCATCAGACAGTAGGTTACGTACCTAATTCTATCACACAATGTCTCAACCATTCTTTTATCCGTTTATAGCTTTTCCACGTCAGATTCGGGAATTTCCAAACCAATTTCAGAATTTTCCATTTCAATTTCAGAATGTGATCAATATCCAGCGGTTTCTGAAATTGAAATGGAAAATTCTGAAAGATTTCTGAAATAAATGGAAAATTCTGAATCTGACTTGGAAAAGCTATATTTAAGTTATGCTCACAGTCACACTAGATCCAATAAATGGACGACTTTGACGACTTAGCCGTACAGCTCCACTCATGGAGACAATAGGTCTGACAGTTTTGCCAAACTTTGAATTTGTTTGAGGTTAGATAAATCTTTATACACCGAACAAAATTTACTGAAGTTAGTTCACGTAATGTTGTAATACGAATAGTATGAAATACCAACGTCATAGAGGTATACGCCCAATCACGACGAGTCTATACTACCATTACCTACTTACTTAGTGAACGTGACGTTTGAAATGTTATTTCTACTCTATTGGACAAATCCTGGTCAGAAGTAGTGGGTTCCAGTACGATCGTAGAATGGGAAGTACGAGGGTCATCCAGAAAGTAAGGTTACAAACTCCCTGGAAGGTGAAGGGGGGTTCCTAGTACCTAGTCACAATAAGCACCCGCCCGCATCAGTCCGTTACAAAATGTTGTCACAACTCCGTCAACCTCTGCAGCGACTGTTCTCTCCACCTACAGCCAATGCAAAATTCCTTGACTCGATTGTGACTGGGGACGACACGTGGGTTTGTCACTATACCCCAGAGTCAAAAAGGCAGTCCCTGCAATGGCGCCATACTCACTCCCTGCCAGCAAAAAAATTCAAGATTTAGGCCTGGGAGGAGAAGATCATGGCATCAGTGTTTTGGGACAGAAAAGGGGTGTTGTTGATGGATTTCATGGTCAGGGGAACCACCATTAATGCTGATGCGTATTGTGTGACCCTTAAAAAATTGAGGAAAAAAATCAAAGACAAAAGGAGGGGAATGCTGACTTGTGGTGTGTCCCTTCTTCATGACAACGCCAGACCCCCCACCTGCTTGTGTTGTTTGGATGGGATGTTGTGACCCATCCACCATATTCACCGGACTTGGCGCCTTCGGACTTCCACCTTTTCACCAAATTGAAGGAGTTCTTGGGTGGAAAACGTTTTTCCAACGACGAGGAGGTGAAGGAAACTGTCGAGAAGTGGTTTTTGGAGTTGGAGTGTGTATGACGAGGGCATAAAAAAGCTGGTGCTCAGGATGAAGAAATGTGTTGAAGTTGATGGAGATTATGTAGAAAAATAAGGACATTTTGCTACATTTCCTCAAAATTTGAATAAAATATATGCATTTTTCGATTTTTATCAGCAGTTGTAACCTTACTTTCTGGATGACCCTCGTACCTTGCGTATGTAATTTCAAGGTTTATACCTGTTTGAAAATCACCATCTTGTCCCAAATTTTCTTGGTTTCTTCTGCTAGCTGTGCCTCGTTTGGAGTTGACATCAAATAGCTGGAATAGAAAATAATTGTCCCCTTTGAAGTCATGAACAAAAGGTAAAATTTGATAGCTATCTACATTCATAGCACATTCATTTTCAGTGGCGAAAGCCAATAATGGTATTGATTTTAATAATCTTACATTAATAGTGGTAATTGTTTATGCGAGATGCACTCCTACCATTTTTAACTCTGCTATCCCTTATAGTAGAGGAATTTTACAAGGCCATTGTTCAGCGAAATCTATACCACCAGATGATTTATATAAGTATATGTAATAGGGAGAGTAGAGGGAAGTGTCACAGGAGCATTTGTGATACTAAGTACCCTTATTTTCCTCTCAACATGAGGGGAAGCAACCCAAATATCTAGACGTCTAAATCACCTGTGTCTCAGATAAGGCCAAAAATATTTGGAGGCTAAATTTGAATGAGACCTGGATCAGAAAGAAGCAAACCTTAACAGAAAAGGTTACAATGTACCTACTTTCTTTAGGATCTGGATACATTTTTAGGGGCTGCACCTTTAAATATAAGTACCTACGCCCTAATAAGCCTAGGTATAACTTTAATGTAGATTTCGTTGGGACCAATCAAACGATTGAAAAATGACGTTAGGAAAGGTGAAATATTCGCAAGTTATGGTGATGATTCCGGTAGATTTTGAGCCTGAAACCTGTTCTGAAAACCGAAAAAACGATGATCAAATTGAAAGGCAACTTTCATGTCCATTCAACGTCTCTGGAGGTTATTTGGATTTCCAGTTACACAGAGAACGTTAGCTTTCTGTTTTGCTTCCGAAGCGAAAAATTTGTTCTCACTTTCGGGAAGGTAAAAATGTTTCCTCCGAAATAAAATTCCCTAATCCAATTTTATGGTTTCATAGATTTTCAGCTTATTTTATAGGAATACACGTTTTCTTCTGTACAATTTTGTACTTACATACATTTTAAAACTACCTAGTTCATGTTTAGCTAACTTTTGGTTTATTATTTTCAATAAAACGCCTTTGTAATCCTACAGCAAAAATGGTCCCCCCCTCCCTTATGTTTTGTTTAACGTTTCAAGGTGAGCAGATTTAAAATCTCGTCCTTCCGTTCTTTCGCACAAGAATTCTAATTAGGGCCCAGTTGGTTGGCTTCTGGGCAGCCCAACACGCATAGACGCTGAGGACCAAAAGCTGTCAAAAACACGGTTTTTCGAGATTTTTTACTGTCAAGGCGGTGGGGTGTCATTTCTAGGTAATTCTGGGCGCAAAATCGACTGGACTAGGATTCAGATCTTTAGAAATTCACCCGTAGCAAAGAACCGCAATTTCTGAACCTAAAAGTGACTCCTCAAACCTCACGACACGAGCAATCACCGATTATTTAAAAAATAATGAACCCATTTGTTAGTCGATCGGCAGAGTTTCTATGAGTCATATAGGATTTTTTGAAACGTCTCTCATGAGAAAAGCTTCATCAATAGGAATTGACCAGGGAATTCTGGGACAACCCTAACTTGAAAAAAAAAAGAAAACAATTGAACAAATCTTAGTTTAGTCACTCCCAAGATAGGATTTGTGAAAAACTATTGGTGTTTTTTACCAGTTTAATTGGTCGTCCGCTTCCAATATAAGGGTTTTTCAGCGGGCGCTCTTCGGGGGAAAAATTTCCTCAAGAAGTTAGCTAGCTATCCAGTGGTTTAATAAAAAAATTGTTTTGTGGAAGTTGTGGAAGAAAATTGCATTTAAATGACAAAAAACGTAATTTTGTCTGATAAAATCCATCGTCCCCTTAAATATTGATATCTAATTGATAGCTGATCAGCTAAGTTTAAAAAATTTGATGCGACTTTTTAAAAATTGTTATCATGGATTCACTCTCAGATCCGAGGACAAAACTTCAGTTTTATTATTAATTCTTCTCGGAGAATGGACTTATGGGCCTAGATCCTCTAAATTCGAAGTAAATTTAAAAATGGTTTAGATTATGTCTCAACAGTCGGAATGAAAATCACGAGTTATCTCATTGTAGAGGAACGGTAGAAGACTCTTCTTCCATGATGGAGGCGTGATGTTCCACGATAATTCGAAACAGTCACGGAACATCGGATTAGCTTCCACTGTTCCAGTTGTTTAGGAAGCCAAATAGCGCACCATTAACATTATACTAAAATCACTCAAACGCGAAGGGTAACGTGACTGTGAAATTGATTCAGCCCCTTGATCCTCTGACAGAAATTAATTCCTTGAATCAAATGGTTGCAGTAAGATCATCTGTAAGCTCACCATTTGAAAAAACGAGATGTTCTAGACCCCATATGCGTTCCCCCCATGAAGTGGTGGTAATGGACGGCATGTAGGGGGAGCTCCACATGTGAGGTCTGGAACGTCTCGTAAAAAAATGGACTAGGAAGATGGTCAGGCTGTGGAGAACAAGTTCAATGGGAGGTCTGAGCTGTTGACAGCCTGAGTCGCATGGTTGCTTTTCTGTTATCCAATTCAGTTTAACTTGGGTTTCTACAAATGTTTCCAAGTGTATTGAAGAAGCATTGCATCTGGATGTCCCGTTCAGTTCTACTAGTCCGGTAATCGGCATAGGAGAGTAACTGAATACAGTAATATTATATTGTTGTGTAATAATTTGCATAATTTTTCTACAAAAACGCAGAATACTACATTTATTACATTGAATTCAGGGAAAACATATAGGGAGACATAAGCATCCTGTCCCCAAGTGGTATGCACTTCAGGAAAAAATACTAATTGGTAGGCGCAAAGCTGTGAAAGAAGAATATGGGCCCAGGGGCAAAATTCTGGGCCCCCTGGAAAAAGCGTCAACTAACTACTGTAACTATATACTGTAATAAATTATAAGCCATTTTAAGAGAGAGGAAAATTTAGGGAGGAGTATTGATTATGGGAAATACAATACAAATTAAAATTAAACAAAGAGGCTTTGAAAACTCCAATGATTGAAAATCTAGGTCCAATGACCCCCTCCCCCCCTCCCCTCATACTGTAGGGAAAAACAAGTTTTTTTATCAGTAAAACAATCCAGTTCCGACAGACCCAACAGTTCCAGCCCCCCCCCCCCCCTCAACACTCCTTCAACTAACCTTTGGGTGGGCTCCTTCCGCCCTTTGTTATCCCGGCATCACCACTTTTCTGTCTGCCCGAGGGGCTCATTCGTGTACCTGCCACCTTGGTAAGCACTAGCCTCTCTGGTGCTCTGGTTGAATCTACAGATTTTTCCAGGGAGTTGGTTAGGATTAGTAAGTACCGTTTATGAACACAGAATGCGCTCACGTAAACCCTTGTTACCCCCCCCCCCCCCAACAGTAGCTTTCATCTCTGTTTACTAGCTCCCCGCCTCTGAGCTAGAATCCCATATTTGTAGGTTGCTTAGGCAATTTTTCGGTTTATACCAATCTTAATATATAAAAACCGGCTTATCTGAGTATATCGCCGTTTCAGGGGGTGGTAACCCTGGGCGGGTGGAATTCGCGCCCCCGTCTCCCAGGGCAACCGACCTGCTCCCCCCCTCCCCCGACCCCGCCAGTGAAGGAAGGATGGCCCCAGCGGGGGGAAGAGTCTCCCAGGGCAAGCGACGTGGTCCTCTCCTCGGGGATTTGGGATATACGATTTTTTTACTTTTAATATTGTTATTATACTCCCTCATTGTGTTGTTTAGTACTCTACCTCCTGTACACACGGGACTTACCCCAACAAGGAGGCACAACTGTTGCCACCTTTGCAGATGATACGGCTATCCTCTCTGTTGGAGATGATATAGAAGCTGCAACACGCAAACTACAGACGTCTACTACTGAGGTTTATAAATGGACCAAGATGTGGAGAATGAAGCTGAACGAATCAAAATCAGCCCACATCAACTTCACTAACCGAAAAGTCCCAATCTTGGATGTTGAGATCAATTCAAATAAAATACCGCATACTGAAGCAGTTAAATACTTGGGTTTGACACTTGACTCCAAATTAAACTGGAATAAACACAGAAAAGAAGAAAGAAGAACTTAAAATCAAGTACAGAAGGATGATTGGCTAATGGGAAGGAATTCCCATCTCTCACTTCACAACAAACTGCTTATATATAAGCAGATCCTTCGCCCTATTTGGACCTATGGGATACAGATCTGGGGCTGTGCCAAGAAATCAAATATTAAGAAAATCCAAACCTTTCAGAATAAAATACTGAGAAGTATAGTTGGAGCCCCTTGGTACATGCGAAACGATGATATTCATCGAGATTTGAGGATGGAGACAGTCTATGAAATTATTGCAAAATACGCAAGGAAGCATGAACATCGCCTCCACAAACACGTGAACCCGGAGATGCTCTACGTTTTGGACAACGAAGGTGAAATCCGACGTCTCAAGCGAAACAAACCACTGGATTTAGTTGTGCTGCGTGAATAGAAGTGCAATCGAACTCAGTGCTAATTAATTGAGCTATATAATAAAGGGCTAGATTTTGCTGTAAACCTACCCTCTTGGAGTGTACCTTTATTGATATGTAAAATTGCTAGATGAAATGTATTTGATTTTTCAGTCGCAATTAATAAATCACGAAAAAAAAAATTGTGTTATTCACCTATTTCTTTTAACCTGCG
>JAVIWC010000411.1:0-17892 GCA_031894815.1 Creontiades dilutus
CCATGAAGGAAGCGTTTTATCGAAAAACGGACTTCGAATTCGTGTTCAGCACCCCGAAAAACCCCTTAGAGAGTAGGTTTGAAAGAGATTAAACAGAGATAATTTTTGAGCAATTTTGATGAAAAATCGCGAAAATAACCATGAAGGAAGCGTTTTATCGAAAAACGGACTTCGAATTCGTGTTCAGCACCCCGAAAAACCCCTTAGAGTAGGTTTGAAAGGGATTAAACAGAGATAATTTTTGAGCAATTTTGATGAAAAATCGCGAAAATAACCATGAAGGAAGCGTTTTATCGAAAAACGGACTTCGAATTCGTGTTCAGCACCCCGAAAAACCCCTTAGAGAGTAGGTTTGAAAGGGATTAAACAGAGATAATTTTTGAGCAATTTTGATGAAAAATCGCGAAAATAACCATGAAGGAAGCGTTTTATCGAAAAACGGACTTCGAATTCGTGTTCAGCACCCCGAAAAACCCCTTAGAGAGTAGGTTTGAAAGGGATTAAACAGAGATAATTTTTGAGCAATTTTGATGAAAAATCGCGAAAATAACCATGAAGGAAGCGTTTTATCGAAAAACGGACTTCGAATTCGTGTTCAGCACCCCGAAAAACCCCTTAGAGAGTAGGTTTGAAAGGGATTAAACAGAGATAATTTTTGAGCAATTTTGATGAAAAATCGCGAAAATAACCATGAAGGAAGCGTTTTATCGAAAAACGGACTTCGAATTCGTGTTCAGCACCCCGAAAAACCCCTTAGAGAGTAGGTTTGAAAGGGATTAAACAGAGATAATTTTTAGATAATTTTTGAGCAATTTTGATGAAAAATCGCGAAAATAACCATGAAGGAAGCGTTTTATCGAAAAACGGACTTCGAATTCGTGTTCAGCACCCCGAAAAACCCCTTAGAGAGTAGGTTTGAAAGGGATTAAACAGAGATAATTTTTGAGCAATTTTGATGAAAAATCGCGAAAATAACCATGAAGGAAGCGTTTTATCGAAAAACGGACTTCGAATTCGTGTTCAGAACCCCGAAAAACCCCTTAGAGAGTAGGTTTGAAAGGGATTAAACAGAGATAATTTTTGAGCAATTTTGATGAAAAATCGCGAAAATAACCATGAAGGAAGCGTTTTATCGAAAAACGGACTTCGAATTCGTGTTCAGCACCCCGAAAAACCCCTTAGAGAGTAGGTTTGAAAGGGATTAAACAGAGATAATTTTTGAGCAATTTTGATGAAAAATCGCGAAAATAACCATGAAGGAAGCGTTTTATCGAAAAACGGACTTCGAATTCGTGTTCAGCACCCCGAAAAACCCCTTAGAGAGTAGGTTTGAAAGGGATTAAACAGAGATAATTTTTGAGCAATTTTGATGAAAAATCGCGAAAATAACCATGAAGGAAGCGTTTTATCGAAAAACGGACTTCGAATTCGTGTTCAGCACCCCGAAAAACCCCTTAGAGAGTAGGTTTGAAAGGGATTAAACAGAGATAATTTTTGAGCAATTTTGATGAAAAATCGCGAAAATAACCATGAAGGAAGCGTTTTATCGAAAAACGGACTTCGAATTCGTGTTCAGCACCCCGAAAAACCCCTTAGAGAGTAGGTTTGAAAGGGATTAAACAGAGATAATTTTTGAGCAATTTTGATGAAAAATCGCGAAAATAACCATGAAGGAAGCGTTTTATCGAAAAACGGACTTCGAATTCGTGTTCAGCACCCCGAAAAACCCCTTAGAGAGTAGGTTTGAAAGGGATTAAACAGAGATAATTTTTGAGCAATTTTGATGAAAAATCGCGAAAATAACCATGAAGGAAGCGTTTTATCGAAAAACGGACTTCGAATTCGTGTTCAGCACCCCGAAAAACCCCTTAGAGAGTAGGTTTGAAAGGGATTAAACAGAGATAATTTTTGAGCAATTTTGATGAAAAATCGCGAAAATAACCATGAAGGAAGCGTTTTATCGAAAAACGGACTTCGAATTCGTGTTCAGCACCCCGAAAAACCCCTTAGAGAGTAGGTTTGAAAGGGATTAAACAGAGATAATTTTTGAGCAATTTTGATGAAAAATCGCGAAAATAACCATGAAGGAAGCGTTTTATCGAAAAACGGACTTCGAATTCGTGTTCAGCACCCCGAAAAACCCCTTAGAGAGTAGGTTTGAAAGGGATTAAACAGAGATAATTTTTGAGCAATTTTGATGAAAAATCGCGAAAATAACCATGAAGGAAGCGTTTTATCGAAAAACGGACTTCGAATTCGTGTTCAGCACCCCGAAAAACCCCTTAGAGAGTAGGTTTGAAAGGGATTAAACAGAGATAATTTTTGAGCAATTTTGATGAAAAATCGCGAAAATAACCATGAAGGAAGCGTTTTATCGAAAAACGGACTTCGAATTCGTGTTCAGCACCCCGAAAAACCCCTTAGAGAGTAGGTTTGAAAGGGATTAAACAGAGATAATTTTTGAGCAATTTTGATGAAAAATCGCGAAAATAACCATGAAGGAAGCGTTTTATCGAAAAACGGACTTCGAATTCGTGTTCAGCACCCCGAAAAACCCCTTAGAGAGTAGGTTTGAAAGGGATTAAACAGAGATAATTTTTGAGCAATTTTGATGAAAAATCGCGAAAATAACCATGAAGGAAGCGTTTTATCGAAAAACGGACTTCGAATTCGTGTTCAGCACCCCGAAAAACCCCTTAGAGAGTAGGTTTGAAAGGGATTAAACAGAGATAATTTTTGAGCAATTTTGATGAAAAATCGCGAAAATAACCATGAAGGAAGCGTTTTATCGAAAAACGGACTTCGAATTCGTGTTCAGCACCCCGAAAAACCCCTTAGAGAGTAGGTTTGAAAGGGATTAAACAGAGATAATTTTTGAGCAATTTTGATGAAAAATCGCGAAAATAACCATGAAGGAAGCGTTTTATCGAAAAACGGACTTCGAATTCGTGTTCAGCACCCCGAAAAACCCCTTAGAGTAGGTTTGAAAGGGATTAAACAGAGATAATTTTTGAGCAATTTTGATGAAAAATCGCGAAAATAACCATGAAGGAAGCGTTTTATCGAAAAACGGACTTCGAATTCGTGTTCAGCACCCCGAAAAACCCCTTAGAGAGTAGGTTTGAAAGGGATTAAACAGAGATAATTTTTGAGCAATTTTGATGAAAAATCGCGAAAATAACCATGAAGGAAGCGTTTTATCGAAAAACGGACTTCGAATTCGTGTTCAGCACCCCGAAAAACCCCTTAGAGAGTAGGTTTGAAAGGGATTAAACAGAGATAATTTTTGAGCAATTTTGATGAAAAATCGCGAAAATAACCATGAAGGAAGCGTTTTATCGAAAAACGGACTTCGAATTCGTGTTCAGCACCCCGAAAAACCCCTTAGAGAGTAGGTTTGAAAGGGATTAAACAGAGATAATTTTTGAGCAATTTTGATGAAAAATCGCGAAAATAACCATGAAGGAAGCGTTTTATCGAAAAACGGACTTCGAATTCGTGTTCAGCACCCCGAAAAACCCCTTAGAGAGTAGGTTTGAAAGGGATTAAACAGAGATAATTTTTGAGCAATTTTGATGAAAAATCGCGAAAATAACCATGAAGGAAGCGTTTTATCGAAAAACGGACTTCGAATTCGTGTTCAGCACCCCGAAAAACCCCTTAGAGAGTAGGTTTGAAAGGGATTAAACAGAGATAATTTTTGAGCAATTTTGATGAAAAATCGCGAAAATAACCATGAAGGAAGCGTTTTATCGAAAAACGGACTTCGAATTCGTGTTCAGCACCCCGAAAAACCCCTTAGAGAGTAGGTTTGAAAGGGATTAAACAGAGATAATTTTTGAGCAATTTTGATGAAAAATCGCGAAAATAACCATGAAGGAAGCGTTTTATCGAAAAACGGACTTCGAATTCGTGTTCAGCACCCCGAAAAACCCCTTAGAGAGTAGGTTTGAAAGGGATTAAACAGAGATAATTTTTGAGCAATTTTGATGAAAAATCGCGAAAATAACCATGAAGGAAGCGTTTTATCGAAAAACGGACTTCGAATTCGTGTTCAGCACCCCGAAAAACCCCTTAGAGAGTAGGTTTGAAAGGGATTAAACAGAGATAATTTTTGAGCAATTTTGATGAAAAATCGCGAAAATAACCATGAAGGAAGCGTTTTATCGAAAAACGGACTTCGAATTCGTGTTCAGCACCCCGAAAAACCCCTTAGAGAGTAGGTTTGAAAGGGATTAAACAGAGATAATTTTTGAGCAATTTTGATGAAAAATCGCGAAAATAACCATGAAGGAAGCGTTTTATCGAAAAACGGACTTCGAATTCGTGTTCAGCACCCCGAAAAACCCCTTAGAGAGTAGGTTTGAAAGGGATTAAACAGAGATAATTTTTGAGCAATTTTGATGAAAAATCGCGAAAATAACCATGAAGGAAGCGTTTTATCGAAAAACGGACTTCGAATTCGTGTTCAGCACCCCGAAAAACCCCTTAGAGAGTAGGTTTGAAAGGGATTAAACAGAGATAATTTTTGAGCAATTTTGATGAAAAATCGCGAAAATAACCATGAAGGAAGCGTTTTATCGAAAAACGGACTTCGAATTCGTGTTCAGCACCCCGAAAAACCCCTTAGAGAGTAGGTTTGAAAGGGATTAAACAGAGATAATTTTTGAGCAATTTTGATGAAAAATCGCGAAAATAACCATGAAGGAAGCGTTTTATCGAAAAACGGACTTCGAATTCGTGTTCAGCACCCCGAAAAACCCCTTAGAGAGTAGGTTTGAAAGGGATTAAACAGAGATAATTTTTGAGCAATTTTGATGAAAAATCGCGAAAATAACCATGAAGGAAGCGTTTTATCGAAAAACGGACTTCGAATTCGTGTTCAGCACCCCGAAAAACCCCTTAGAGAGTAGGTTTGAAAGGGATTAAACAGAGATAATTTTTGAGCAATTTTGATGAAAAATCGCGAAAATAACCATGAAGGAAGCGTTTTATCGAAAAACGGACTTCGAATTCGTGTTCAGCACCCCGAAAAACCCCTTAGAGAGTAGGTTTGAAAGGGATTAAACAGAGATAATTTTTGAGCAATTTTGATGAAAAATCGCGAAAATAACCATGAAGGAAGCGTTTTATCGAAAAACGGACTTCGAATTCGTGTTCAGCACCCCGAAAAACCCCTTAGAGAGTAGGTTTGAAAGGGATTAAACAGAGATAATTTTTGAGCAATTTTGATGAAAAATCGCGAAAATAACCATGAAGGAAGCGTTTTATCGAAAAACGGACTTCGAATTCGTGTTCAGCACCCCGAAAAACCCCTTAGAGAGTAGGTTTGAAAGGGATTAAACAGAGATAATTTTTGAGCAATTTTGATGAAAAATCGCGAAAATAACCATGAAGGAAGCGTTTTATCGAAAAACGGACTTCGAATTCGTGTTCAGCACCCCGAAAAACCCCTTAGAGAGTAGGTTTGAAAGGGATTAAACAGAGATAATTTTTGAGCAATTTTGATGAAAAATCGCGAAAATAACCATGAAGGAAGCGTTTTATCGAAAAACGGACTTCGAATTCGTGTTCAGCACCCCGAAAAACCCCTTAGAGAGTAGGTTTGAAAGGGATTAAACAGAGATAATTTTTGAGCAATTTTGATGAAAAATCGCGAAAATAACCATGAAGGAAGCGTTTTATCGAAAAACGGACTTCGAATTCGTGTTCAGCACCCCGAAAAACCCCTTAGAGAGTAGGTTTGAAAGGGATTAAACAGAGATAATTTTTGAGCAATTTTGATGAAAAATCGCGAAAATAACCATGAAGGAAGCGTTTTATCGAAAAACGGACTTCGAATTCGTGTTCAGCACCCCGAAAAACCCCTTAGAGAGTAGGTTTGAAAGGGATTAAACAGAGATAATTTTTGAGCAATTTTGATGAAAAATCGCGAAAATAACCATGAAGGAAGCGTTTTATCGAAAAACGGACTTCGAATTCGTGTTCAGCACCCCGAAAAACCCCTTAGAGAGTAGGTTTGAAAGGGATTAAACAGAGATAATTTTTGAGCAATTTTGATGAAAAATCGCGAAAATAACCATGAAGGAAGCGTTTTATCGAAAAACGGACTTCGAATTCGTGTTCAGCACCCCGAAAAACCCCTTAGAGAGTAGGTTTGAAAGGGATTAAACAGAGATAATTTTTGAGCAATTTTGATGAAAAATCGCGAAAATAACCATGAAGGAAGCGTTTTATCGAAAAACGGACTTCGAATTCGTGTTCAGCACCCCGAAAAACCCCTTAGAGAGTAGGTTTGAAAGGGATTAAACAGAGATAATTTTTGAGCAATTTTGATGAAAAATCGCGAAAATAACCATGAAGGAAGCGTTTTATCGAAAAACGGACTTCGAATTCGTGTTCAGCACCCCGAAAAACCCCTTAGAGAGTAGGTTTGAAAGGGATTAAACAGAGATAATTTTTGAGCAATTTTGATGAAAAATCGCGAAAATAACCATGAAGGAAGCGTTTTATCGAAAAACGGACTTCGAATTCGTGTTCAGCACCCCGAAAAACCCCTTAGAGAGTAGGTTTGAAAGGGATTAAACAGAGATAATTTTTGAGCAATTTTGATGAAAAATCGCGAAAATAACCATGAAGGAAGCGTTTTATCGAAAAACGGACTTCGAATTCGTGTTCAGCACCCCGAAAAACCCCTTAGAGAGTAGGTTTGAAAGGGATTAAACAGAGATAATTTTTGAGCAATTTTGATGAAAAATCGCGAAAATAACCATGAAGGAAGCGTTTTATCGAAAAACGGACTTCGAATTCGTGTTCAGCACCCCGAAAAACCCCTTAGAGAGTAGGTTTGAAAGGGATTAAACAGAGATAATTTTTGAGCAATTTTGATGAAAAATCGCGAAAATAACCATGAAGGAAGCGTTTTATCGAAAAACGGACTTCGAATTCGTGTTCAGCACCCCGAAAAACCCCTTAGAGAGTAGGTTTGAAAGGGATTAAACAGAGATAATTTTTGAGCAATTTTGATGAAAAATCGCGAAAATAACCATGAAGGAAGCGTTTTATCGAAAAACGGACTTCGAATTCGTGTTCAGCACCCCGAAAAACCCCTTAGAGTAGGTTTGAAAGGGATTAAACAGAGATAATTTTTGAGCAATTTTGATGAAAAATCGCGAAAATAACCATGAAGGAAGCGTTTTATCGAAAAACGGACTTCGAATTCGTGTTCAGCACCCCGAAAAACCCCTTAGAGAGTAGGTTTGAAAGGGATTAAACAGAGATAATTTTTGAGCAATTTTGATGAAAAATCGCGAAAATAACCATGAAGGAAGCGTTTTATCGAAAAACGGACTTCGAATTCGTGTTCAGCACCCCGAAAAACCCCTTAGAGAGTAGGTTTGAAAGGGATTAAACAGAGATAATTTTTGAGCAATTTTGATGAAAAATCGCGAAAATAACCATGAAGGAAGCGTTTTATCGAAAAACGGACTTCGAATTCGTGTTCAGCACCCCGAAAAACCCCTTAGAGAGTAGGTTTGAAAGGGATTAAACAGAGATAATTTTTGAGCAATTTTGATGAAAAATCGCGAAAATAACCATGAAGGAAGCGTTTTATCGAAAAACGGACTTCGAATTCGTGTTCAGCACCCCGAAAAACCCCTTAGAGAGTAGGTTTGAAAGGGATTAAACAGAGATAATTTTTGAGCAATTTTGATGAAAAATCGCGAAAATAACCATGAAGGAAGCGTTTTATCGAAAAACGGACTTCGAATTCGTGTTCAGCACCCCGAAAAACCCCTTAGAGAGTAGGTTTGAAAGGGATTAAACAGAGATAATTTTTGAGCAATTTTGATGAAAAATCGCGAAAATAACCATGAAGGAAGCGTTTTATCGAAAAACGGACTTCGAATTCGTGTTCAGCACCCCGAAAAACCCCTTAGAGAGTAGGTTTGAAAGGGATTAAACAGAGATAATTTTTGAGCAATTTTGATGAAAAATCGCGAAAATAACCATGAAGGAAGCGTTTTATCGAAAAACGGACTTCGAATTCGTGTTCAGCACCCCGAAAAACCCCTTAGAGAGTAGGTTTGAAAGGGATTAAACAGAGATAATTTTTGAGCAATTTTGATGAAAAATCGCGAAAATAACCATGAAGGAAGCGTTTTATCGAAAAACGGACTTCGAATTCGTGTTCAGCACCCCGAAAAACCCCTTAGAGAGTAGGTTTGAAAGGGATTAAACAGAGATAATTTTTGAGCAATTTTGATGAAAAATCGCGAAAATAACCATGAAGGAAGCGTTTTATCGAAAAACGGACTTCGAATTCGTGTTCAGCACCCCGAAAAACCCCTTAGAGAGTAGGTTTGAAAGGGATTAAACAGAGATAATTTTTGAGCAATTTTGATGAAAAATCGCGAAAATAACCATGAAGGAAGCGTTTTATCGAAAAACGGACTTCGAATTCGTGTTCAGCACCCCGAAAAACCCCTTAGAGAGTAGGTTTGAAAGGGATTAAACAGAGATAATTTTTGAGCAATTTTGATGAAAAATCGCGAAAATAACCATGAAGGAAGCGTTTTATCGAAAAACGGACTTCGAATTCGTGTTCAGCACCCCGAAAAACCCCTTAGAGAGTAGGTTTGAAAGGGATTAAACAGAGATAATTTTTGAGCAATTTTGATGAAAAATCGCGAAAATAACCATGAAGGAAGCGTTTTATCGAAAAACGGACTTCGAATTCGTGTTCAGCACCCCGAAAAACCCCTTAGAGTAGGTTTGAAAGGGATTAAACAGAGATAATTTTTGAGCAATTTTGATGAAAAATCGCGAAAATAACCATGAAGGAAGCGTTTTATCGAAAAACGGACTTCGAATTCGTGTTCAGCACCCCGAAAAACCCCTTAGAGAGTAGGTTTGAAAGGGATTAAACAGAGATAATTTTTGAGCAATTTTGATGAAAAATCGCGAAAATAACCATGAAGGAAGCGTTTTATCGAAAAACGGACTTCGAATTCGTGTTCAGCACCCCGAAAAACCCCTTAGAGAGTAGGTTTGAAAGGGATTAAACAGAGATAATTTTTGAGCAATTTTGATGAAAAATCGCGAAAATAACCATGAAGGAAGCGTTTTATCGAAAAACGGACTTCGAATTCGTGTTCAGCACCCCGAAAAACCCCTTAGAGAGTAGGTTTGAAAGGGATTAAACAGAGATAATTTTTGAGCAATTTTGATGAAAAATCGCGAAAATAACCATGAAGGAAGCGTTTTATCGAAAAACGGACTTCGAATTCGTGTTCAGCACCCCGAAAAACCCCTTAGAGAGTAGGTTTGAAAGGGATTAAACAGAGATAATTTTTGAGCAATTTTGATGAAAAATCGCGAAAATAACCATGAAGGAAGCGTTTTATCGAAAAACGGACTTCGAATTCGTGTTCAGCACCCCGAAAAACCCCTTTAGAGTAGGTTTGAAAGGGATTAAACAGAGATAATTTTTGAGCAATTTTGATGAAAAATCGCGAAAATAACCATGAAGGAAGCGTTTTATCGAAAAACGGACTTCGAATTCGTGTTCAGCACCCCGAAAAACCCCTTAGAGAGTAGGTTTGAAAGGGATTAAACAGAGATAATTTTTGAGCAATTTTGATGAAAAATCGCGAAAATAACCATGAAGGAAGCGTTTTATCGAAAAACGGACTTCGAATTCGTGTTCAGCACCCCGAAAAACCCCTTAGAGAGTAGGTTTGAAAGGGATTAAACAGAGATAATTTTTGAGCAATTTTGATGAAAAATCGCGAAAATAACCATGAAGGAAGCGTTTTATCGAAAAACGGACTTCGAATTCGTGTTCAGCACCCCGAAAAACCCCTTAGAGAGTAGGTTTGAAAGGGATTAAACAGAGATAATTTTTGAGCAATTTTGATGAAAAATCGCGAAAATAACCATGAAGGAAGCGTTTTATCGAAAAACGGACTTCGAATTCGTGTTCAGCACCCCGAAAAACCCCTTAGAGAGTAGGTTTGAAAGGGATTAAACAGAGATAATTTTTGAGCAATTTTGATGAAAAATCGCGAAAATAACCATGAAGGAAGCGTTTTATCGAAAAACGGACTTCGAATTCGTGTTCAGCACCCCGAAAAACCCCTTAGAGAGTAGGTTTGAAAGGGATTAAACAGAGATAATTTTTGAGCAATTTTGATGAAAAATCGCGAAAATAACCATGAAGGAAGCGTTTTATCGAAAAACGGACTTCGAATTCGTGTTCAGCACCCCGAAAAACCCCTTAGAGAGTAGGTTTGAAAGGGATTAAACAGAGATAATTTTTGAGCAATTTTGATGAAAAATCGCGAAAATAACCATGAAGGAAGCGTTTTATCGAAAAACGGACTTCGAATTCGTGTTCAGCACCCCGAAAAACCCCTTAGAGAGTAGGTTTGAAAGGGATTAAACAGAGATAATTTTTGAGCAATTTTGATGAAAAATCGCGAAAATAACCATGAAGGAAGCGTTTTATCGAAAAACGGACTTCGAATTCGTGTTCAGCACCCCGAAAAACCCCTTAGAGAGTAGGTTTGAAAGGGATTAAACAGAGATAATTTTTGAGCAATTTTGATGAAAAATCGCGAAAATAACCATGAAGGAAGCGTTTTATCGAAAAACGGACTTCGAATTCGTGTTCAGCACCCCGAAAAACCCCTTAGAGAGTAGGTTTGAAAGGGATTAAACAGAGATAATTTTTGAGCAATTTTGATGAAAAATCGCGAAAATAACCATGAAGGAAGCGTTTTATCGAAAAACGGACTTCGAATTCGTGTTCAGCACCCCGAAAAACCCCTTAGAGAGTAGGTTTGAAAGGGATTAAACAGAGATAATTTTTGAGCAATTTTGATGAAAAATCGCGAAAATAACCATGAAGGAAGCGTTTTATCGAAAAACGGACTTCGAATTCGTGTTCAGCACCCCGAAAAACCCCTTAGAGAGTAGGTTTGAAAGGGATTAAACAGAGATAATTTTTGAGCAATTTTGATGAAAAATCGCGAAAATAACCATGAAGGAAGCGTTTTATCGAAAAACGGACTTCGAATTCGTGTTCAGCACCCCGAAAAACCCCTTAGAGAGTAGGTTTGAAAGGGATTAAACAGAGATAATTTTTGAGCAATTTTGATGAAAAATCGCGAAAATAACCATGAAGGAAGCGTTTTATCGAAAAACGGACTTCGAATTCGTGTTCAGCACCCCGAAAAACCCCTTAGAGAGTAGGTTTGAAAGGGATTAAACAGAGATAATTTTTGAGCAATTTTGATGAAAAATCGCGAAAATAACCATGAAGGAAGCGTTTTATCGAAAAACGGACTTCGAATTCGTGTTCAGCACCCCGAAAAACCCCTTAGAGAGTAGGTTTGAAAGGGATTAAACAGAGATAATTTTTGAGCAATTTTGATGAAAAATCGCGAAAATAACCATGAAGGAAGCGTTTTATCGAAAAACGGACTTCGAATTCGTGTTCAGCACCCCGAAAAACCCCTTAGAGAGTAGGTTTGAAAGGGATTAAACAGAGATAATTTTTGAGCAATTTTGATGAAAAATCGCGAAAATAACCATGAAGGAAGCGTTTTATCGAAAAACGGACTTCGAATTCGTGTTCAGCACCCCGAAAAACCCCTTAGAGAGTAGGTTTGAAAGGGATTAAACAGAGATAATTTTTGAGCAATTTTGATGAAAAATCGCGAAAATAACCATGAAGGAAGCGTTTTATCGAAAAACGGACTTCGAATTCGTGTTCAGCACCCCGAAAAACCCCTTAGAGAGTAGGTTTGAAAGGGATTAAACAGAGATAATTTTTGAGCAATTTTGATGAAAAATCGCGAAAATAACCATGAAGGAAGCGTTTTATCGAAAAACGGACTTCGAATTCGTGTTCAGCACCCCGAAAAACCCCTTAGAGAGTAGGTTTGAAAGGGATTAAACAGAGATAATTTTTGAGCAATTTTGATGAAAAATCGCGAAAATAACCATGAAGGAAGCGTTTTATCGAAAAACGGACTTCGAATTCGTGTTCAGCACCCCGAAAAACCCCTTAGAGAGTAGGTTTGAAAGGGATTAAACAGAGATAATTTTTGAGCAATTTTGATGAAAAATCGCGAAAATAACCATGAAGGAAGCGTTTTATCGAAAAACGGACTTCGAATTCGTGTTCAGCACCCCGAAAAACCCCTTAGAGAGTAGGTTTGAAAGGGATTAAACAGAGATAATTTTTGAGCAATTTTGATGAAAAATCGCGAAAATAACCATGAAGGAAGCGTTTTATCGAAAAACGGACTTCGAATTCGTGTTCAGCACCCCGAAAAACCCCTTAGAGAGTAGGTTTGAAAGGGATTAAACAGAGATAATTTTTGAGCAATTTTGATGAAAAATCGCGAAAATAACCATGAAGGAAGCGTTTTATCGAAAAACGGACTTCGAATTCGTGTTCAGCACCCCGAAAAACCCCTTAGAGAGTAGGTTTGAAAGGGATTAAACAGAGATAATTTTTGAGCAATTTTGATGAAAAATCGCGAAAATAACCATGAAGGAAGCGTTTTATCGAAAAACGGACTTCGAATTCGTGTTCAGCACCCCGAAAAACCCCTTAGAGAGTAGGTTTGAAAGGGATTAAACAGAGATAATTTTTGAGCAATTTTGATGAAAAATCGCGAAAATAACCATGAAGGAAGTTTTATCGAAAAACGGACTTCGAATTCGTGTTCAGCACCCCGAAAAACCCCTTAGAGAGTAGGTTTGAAAGGGATTAAACAGAGATAATTTTTGAGCAATTTTGATGAAAAATCGCGAAAATAACCATGAAGGAAGCGTTTTATCGAAAAACGGACTTCGAATTCGTGTTCAGCACCCCGAAAAACCCCTTAGAGAGTAGGTTTGAAAGGGATTAAACAGAGATAATTTTTGAGCAATTTTGATGAAAAATCGCGAAAATAACCATGAAGGAAGCGTTTTATCGAAAAACGGACTTCGAATTCGTGTTCAGCACCCCGAAAAACCCCTTAGAGAGTAGGTTTGAAAGGGATTAAACAGAGATAATTTTTGAGCAATTTTGATGAAAAATCGCGAAAATAACCATGAAGGAAGCGTTTTATCGAAAAACGGACTTCGAATTCGTGTTCAGCACCCCGAAAAACCCCTTAGAGAGTAGGTTTGAAAGGGATTAAACAGAGATAATTTTTGAGCAATTTTGATGAAAAATCGCGAAAATAACCATGAAGGAAGCGTTTTATCGAAAAACGGACTTCGAATTCGTGTTCAGCACCCCGAAAAACCCCTTAGAGAGTAGGTTTGAAAGGGATTAAACAGAGATAATTTTTGAGCAATTTTGATGAAAAATCGCGAAAATAACCATGAAGGAAGCGTTTTATCGAAAAACGGACTTCGAATTCGTGTTCAGCACCCCGAAAAACCCCTTAGAGAGTAGGTTTGAAAGGGATTAAACAGAGATAATTTTTGAGCAATTTTGATGAAAAATCGCGAAAATAACCATGAAGGAAGCGTTTTATCGAAAAACGGACTTCGAATTCGTGTTCAGCACCCCGAAAAACCCCTTAGAGAGTAGGTTTGAAAGGGATTAAACAGAGATAATTTTTGAGCAATTTTGATGAAAAATCGCGAAAATAACCATGAAGGAAGCGTTTTATCGAAAAACGGACTTCGAATTCGTGTTCAGCACCCCGAAAAACCCCTTAGAGAGTAGGTTTGAAAGGGATTAAACAGAGATAATTTTTGAGCAATTTTGATGAAAAATCGCGAAAATAACCATGAAGGAAGCGTTTTATCGAAAAACGGACTTCGAATTCGTGTTCAGCACCCCGAAAAACCCCTTAGAGAGTAGGTTTGAAAGGGATTAAACAGAGATAATTTTTGAGCAATTTTGATGAAAAATCGCGAAAATAACCATGAAGGAAGCGTTTTATCGAAAAACGGACTTCGAATTCGTGTTCAGCACCCCGAAAAACCCCTTAGAGAGTAGGTTTGAAAGGGATTAAACAGAGATAATTTTTGAGCAATTTTGATGAAAAATCGCGAAAATAACCATGAAGGAAGCGTTTTATCGAAAAACGGACTTCGAATTCGTGTTCAGCACCCCGAAAAACCCCTTAGAGAGTAGGTTTGAAAGGGATTAAACAGAGATAATTTTTGAGCAATTTTGATGAAAAATCGCGAAAATAACCATGAAGGAAGCGTTTTATCGAAAAACGGACTTCGAATTCGTGTTCAGCACCCCGAAAAACCCCTTAGAGAGTAGGTTTGAAAGGGATTAAACAGAGATAATTTTTGAGCAATTTTGATGAAAAATCGCGAAAATAACCATGAAAGCGTTTTATCGAAAAACGGACTTCGAATTCGTGTTCAGCACCCCGAAAAACCCCTTAGAGAGTAGGTTTGAAAGGGATTAAACAGAGATAATTTTTGAGCAATTTTGATGAAAAATCGCGAAAATAACCATGAAGGAAGCGTTTTATCGAAAAACGGACTTCGAATTCGTGTTCAGCACCCCGAAAAACCCCTTAGAGAGTAGGTTTGAAAGGGATTAAACAGAGATAATTTTTGAGCAATTTTGATGAAAAATCGCGAAAATAACCATGAAGGAAGCGTTTTATCGAAAAACGGACTTCGAATTCGTGTTCAGCACCCCGAAAAACCCCTTAGAGAGTAGGTTTGAAAGGGATTAAACAGAGATAATTTTTGAGCAATTTTGATGAAAAATCGCGAAAATAACCATGAAGCGTTTTATCGAAAAACGGACTTCGAATTCGTGTTCAGCACCCCGAAAAACCCCTTAGAGAGTAGGTTTGAAAGGGATTAAACAGAGATAATTTTTGAGCAATTTTGATGAAAAATCGCGAAAATAACCATGAAGGAAGCGTTTTATCGAAAAACGGACTTCGAATTCGTGTTCAGCACCCCGAAAAACCCCTTAGAGAGTAGGTTTGAAAGGGATTAAACAGAGATAATTTTTGAGCAATTTTGATGAAAAATCGCGAAAATAACCATGAAGGAAGCGTTTTATCGAAAAACGGACTTCGAATTCGTGTTCAGCACCCCGAAAAACCCCTTAGAGAGTAGGTTTGAAAGGGATTAAACAGAGATAATTTTTGAGCAATTTTGATGAAAAATCGCGAAAATAACCATGAAGGAAGCGTTTTATCGAAAAACGGACTTCGAATTCGTGTTCAGCACCCCGAAAAACCCCTTAGAGAGTAGGTTTGAAAGGGATTAAACAGAGATAATTTTTGAAATTTTGATGAAAAATCGCGAAAATAACCATGAAGGAAGCGTTTTATCGAAAAACGGACTTCGAATTCGTGTTCAGCACCCCGAAAAACCCCTTAGAGTAGGTTTGAAAGGGATTAAACAGAGATAATTTTTGAGCAATTTTGATGAAAAATCGCGAAAATAACCATGAAGGAAGCGTTTTATCGAAAAACGGACTTCGAATTCGTGTTCAGCACCCCGAAAAACCCCTTAGAGAGTAGGTTTGAAAGGGATTAAACAGAGATAATTTTTGAGTAGGTTTGAAAGGGATTAAACAGAGATAATTTTTGAGCAATTTTGATGAAAAATCGCGAAAATAACCATGAAGGAAGCGTTTTATCGAAAAACGGACTTCGAATTCGTGTTCAGCACCCCGAAAAACCCCTTAGAGAGTAGGTTTGAAAGGGATTAAACAGAGATAATTTTTGAGCAATTTTGATGAAAAATCGCGAAAATAACCATGAAGGAAGCGTTTTATCGAAAAACGGACTTCGAATTCGTGTTCAGCACCCCGAAAAACCCCTTAGAGAGTAGGTTTGAAAGGGATTAAACAGAGATAATTTTTGAGCAATTTTGATGAAAAATCGCGAAAATAACCATGAAGGAAGCGTTTTATCGAAAAACGGACTTCGAATTCGTGTTCAGCACCCCGAAAAACCCCTTAGAGAGTAGGTTTGAAAGGGATTAAACAGAGATAATTTTTGAGCAATTTTGATGAAAAATCGCGAAAATAACCATGAAGGAAGCGTTTTATCGAAAAACGGACTTCGAATTCGTGTTCAGCACCCCGAAAAACCCCTTAGAGAGTAGGTTTGAAAGGGATTAAACAGAGATAATTTTTGAGCAATTTTGATGAAAAATCGCGAAAATAACCATGAAGGAAGCGTTTTATCGAAAAACGGACTTCGAATTCGTGTTCAGCACCCCGAAAAACCCCTTAGAGAGTAGGTTTGAAAGGGATTAAACAGAGATAATTTTTGAGCAATTTTGATGAAAAATCGCGAAAATAACCATGAAGGAAGCGTTTTATCGAAAAACGGACTTCGAATTCGTGTTCAGCACCCCGAAAAACCCCTTAGAGAGTAGGTTTGAAAGGGATTAAACAGAGATAATTTTTGAGCAATTTTGATGAAAAATCGCGAAAATAACCATGAAGGAAGCGTTTTATCGAAAAACGGACTTCGAATTCGTGTTCAGCACCCCGAAAAACCCCTTAGAGAGTAGGGTTTGAAAGGGATTAAACAGAGATAATTTTTGAGCAATTTTGATGAAAAATCGCGAAAATAACCATGAAGGAAGCGTTTTATCGAAAAACGGACTTCGAATTCGTGTTCAGCACCCCGAAAAACCCCTTAGAGAGTAGGTTTGAAAGGGATTAAACAGAGATAATTTTTGAGCAATTTTGATGAAAAATCGCGAAAATAACCATGAAGGAAGCGTTTTATCGAAAAACGGACTTCGAATTCGTGTTCAGCACCCCGAAAAACCCCTTAGAGTAGGTTTGAAAGGGATTAAACAGAGATAATTTTTGAGCAATTTTGATGAAAAATCGCGAAAATAACCATGAAGGAAGCGTTTTATCGAAAAACGGACTTCGAATTCGTGTTCAGCACCCCGAAAAACCCCTTAGAGTAGGTTTGAAAGGGATTAAACAGAGATAATTTTTGAGCAATTTTGATGAAAAATCGCGAAAATAACCATGAAGGAAGCGTTTTATCGAAAAACGGACTTCGAATTCGTGTTCAGCACCCCGAAAAACCCCTTAGAGAGTAGGTTTGAAAGGGATTAAACAGAGATAATTTTTGAGCAATTTTGATGAAAAATCGCGAAAATAACCATGAAGGAAGCGTTTTATCGAAAAACGGACTTCGAATTCGTGTTCAGCACCCCGAAAAACCCCTTAGAGAGTAGGTTTGAAAGGGATTAAACAGAGATAATTTTTGAGCAATTTTGATGAAAAATCGCGAAAATAACCATGAAGGAAGCGTTTTATCGAAAAACGGACTTCGAATTCGTGTTCAGCACCCCGAAAAACCCCTTAGAGAGTAGGTTTGAAAGGGATTAAACAGAGATAATTTTTGAGCAATTTTGATGAAAAATCGCGAAAATAACCATGAAGGAAGCGTTTTATCGAAAAACGGACTTCGAATTCGTGTTCAGCACCCCGAAAAACCCCTTAGAGAGTAGGTTTGAAAGGGATTGTAGGTTTGAAAGACATTAAACAGAGATAATTTTTGAGCAATTTTGATGAAAAATCGCGAAAATAACCATGAAGGAAGCGTTTTATCGAAAAACGGACTACGAATTCGTGTTCAGCACCCCGAAAACCTCTTAGAGCGTAGGTTTGAAAGTTCGTGTTCAGCACCCATTCGTGTTCAGCACCCCCAAAAACCCCTTACAGAGTAGGTTTGAAAGGGATTAAACAGAGTTTATTTTTGAGCATTTTTTATGAAAAATCGCGAAAATAACCATGAAGGGAAACGTTTTATCGAAAAACGGACTTCGAATTCGTGTTCGCACCCCCAAAAAACCCCCTTAAAAGTAGGTTTGAAAGGGATTAAACAGAGATAATTTTGAGCAATTTTGATGAAA
>JAVIWC010000413.1:0-17442 GCA_031894815.1 Creontiades dilutus
AAAGGACTCAGATTCGTGTTCAGCACCCCGAAAACCCCTTAGAGAGTAGGTTTGAAAGCGATTAAACAGAGTTAATTTTTGAGCAATTTTGATGAAAAAACGCGAAAATAACCATGAAGGAAGCGTTTTATCGAAAAACGGACTTCAGATTCGTGTTCAGCACCCCGAAAAACCCCTTAGAGAGTAGGTTTGAAAGCGATTAAACAGAGTTTATTTTTGAGCAATTTTGATGAAAAAACGCGAAAATAACCATGAAGGAAGCGTTTTATCGAAAAACGGACTTCAGATGAAAAAACGCGAAAATAACCATGAAGGAAGCGTTTTATCGAAAAACGGACTTCAGATTCGTGTTCAGCACCCCGAAAAACCCCTTAGAGAGTAGGTTTGAAAGCGATTAAACAGAGTTAATTTTTGAGCAATTTTGATGAAAAAACGCGAAAATAACCATGAAGGAAGCGTTTTATCGAAAAACGGACTTCAGATTCGTGTTCAGCACCCCGAAAAACCCCTTAGAGAGTAGGTTTGAAAGCGATTAAACAGAGTTAATTTTTGAGCAATTTTGATGAAAAAACGCGAAAATAACCATGAAGGAAGCGTTTTATCGAAAAACGGACTTCAGATTCGTGTTCAGCACCCCGAAAAACCCCTTAGAGAGTAGGTTTGAAAGCGATTAAACAGAGTTAATTTTTGAGCAATTTTGATGAAAAAACGCGAAAATAACCATGAAGGAAGCGTTTTATCGAAAAACGGACTTCAGATTCGTGTTCAGCACCCCGAAAAACCCCTTAGAGAGTAGGTTTGAAAGCGATTAAACAGAGTTAATTTTTGAGCAATTTTGATGAAAAAACGCGAAAATAACCATGAAGGAAGCGTTTTATCGAAAAACGGACTTCAGATTCGTGTTCAGCACCCCGAAAAACCCCTTAGAGAGTAGGTTTGAAAGCGATTAAACAGAGTTTATTTTTGAGCAATTTTGATGAAAAAACGCGAAAATAACCATGAAGGAAGCGTTTTATCGAAAAACGGACTTCAGATTCGTGTTCAGCACCCCGAAAAACCCCTTAGAGAGTAGGTTTGAAAGCGATTAAACAGAGTTAATTTTTGAGCAATTTTGATGAAAAAACGCGAAAATAACCATGAAGGAAGCGTTTTATCGAAAAACGGACTTCAGATTCGTGTTCAGCACCCCGAAAAACCCCTTAGAGAGTAGGTTTGAAAGCGATTAAACAGAGTTTAATTTTGAGCAATTTTGATGAAAAAACGCGAAAATAACCATGAAGGAAGCGTTTTATCGAAAAACGGACTTCAGATTCGTGTTCAGCACCCCGAAAAACCCCTTAGAGAGTAGGTTTGAAAGCGATTAAACAGAGTTTAATTTTTGAGCAATTTTGATGAAAAAACGCGAAAATAACCATGAAGGAAGCGTTTTATCGAAAAACGGACTTCAGATTCGTGTTCAGCACCCCGAAAAACCCTTAGAGAGTAGGTTTGAAAGCGATTAAACAGAGTTAATTTTTGAGCAATTTTGATGAAAAAACGCGAAAATAACCATGAAGGAAGCGTTTTATCGAAAAACGGACTTCAGATTCGTGTTCAGCACCCCGAAAAACCCCTTAGAGAGTAGGTTTGAAAGCGATTAAACAGAGTTAATTTTTGAGCAATTTTGATGAAAAAACGCGAAAATAACCATGAAGGAAGCGTTTTATCGAAAAACGGACTTCAGATTCGTGTTCAGCACCCCGAAAAACCCCTTAGAGAGTAGGTTTGAAAGCGATTAAACAGAGTTTAATTTTTGAGCAATTTTGATGAAAAACGCGAAAATAACCATGAAGGAAGCGTTTTATCGAAAAACGGACTTCAGATTCGTGTTCAGCACCCCGAAAAACCCCTTAGAGAGTAGGTTTGAAAGCGATTAAACAGAGTTTAATTTTTGAGCAATTTTGATGAAAAATCGCGAAAATAACCATGAAGGAAGCGTTTTATCGAAAAACGGACTTCAGATTCGTGTTCAGCACCCCGAAAAACCCCTTAGAGAGTAGGTTTGAAAGGGATTAAACAGAGATAATTTTTGAGCAATTTTGATGAAAAATCGCGAAAATAACCATGAAGGAAGCGTTTTATCGAAAAACGGACTTCAGATTCGTGTTCAGCACCCCGAAAAACCCCTTAGAGAGTAGGTTTGAAAGCGATTAAACAGAGTTAATTTTTGAGCAATTTTGATGAAAAATCGCGAAAATAACCATGAAGGAAGCGTTTTATCGAAAAACGGACTTCAGATTCGTGTTCAGCACCCCGAAAAACCCCTTAGAGAGTAGGTTTGAAAGGGATTAAACAGAGATAATTTTTGAGCAATTTTGATGAAAAATCGCGAAAATAACCATGAAGGAAGCGTTTTATCGAAAAACGGACTTCAGATTCGTGTTCAGCACCCCGAAAAACCCCTTAGAGTAGGTTTGAAAGGGATTAAACAGAGTTAATTTTTGAGCAATTTTGATGAAAAATCGCGAAAATAACCATGAAGGAAGCGTTTTATCGAAAAACGGACTTCAGATTCGTGTTCAGCACCCCGAAAAACCCCTTAGAGAGTAGGTTTGAAAGGGATTAAACAGAGATAATTTTTGAGCAATTTTGATGAAAAATCGCGAAAATAACCATGAAGGAAGCGTTTTATCGAAAAACGGACTTCAGATTCGTGTTCAGCACCCCGAAAAACCCCTTAGAGAGTAGGTTTGAAAGGGATTAAACAGAGATAATTTTTGAGCAATTTTGATGAAAAATCGCGAAAATAACCATGAAGGAAGCGTTTTATCGAAAAACGGACTTCAGATTCGTGTTCAGCACCCCGAAAAACCCCTTAGAGAGTAGGTTTGAAAGGGATTAAACAGAGATAATTTTTGAGCAATTTTGATGAAAAATCGCGAAAATAACCATGAAGGAAGCGTTTTATCGAAAAACGGACTTCAGATTCGTGTTCAGCACCCCGAAAAACCCCTTAGAGAGTAGGTTTGAAAGGGATTAAACAGAGATAATTTTTGAGCAATTTTGATGAAAAATCGCGAAAATAACCATGAAGGAAGCGTTTTATCGAAAAACGGACTTCAGATTCGTGTTCAGCACCCCGAAAAACCCCTTAGAGAGTAGGTTTGAAAGGGATTAAACAGAGATAATTTTTGAGCAATTTTGATGAAAAATCGCGAAAATAACCATGAAGGAAGCGTTTTATCGAAAAACGGACTTCGATTCGTGTTCAGCACCCCGAAAAACCCCTTAGAGAGTAGGTTTGAAAGGGATTAAACAGAGATAATTTTTGAGCAATTTTGATGAAAAATCGCGAAAATAACCATGAAGGAAGCGTTTTATCGAAAAACGGACTTCGAATTCGTGTTCAGCACCCCGAAAAACCCCTTAGAGAGTAGGTTTGAAAGGGATTAAACAGAGATAATTTTTGAGCAATTTTGATGAAAAATCGCGAAAATAACCATGAAGGAAGCGTTTTATCGAAAAACGGACTTCGAATTCGTGTTCAGCACCCCGAAAAACCCCTTAGAGAGTAGGTTTGAAAGGGATTAAACAGAGATAATTTTTGAGCAATTTTGATGAAAAATCGCGAAAATAACCATGAAGGAAGCGTTTTATCGAAAAACGGACTTCAATTCGTGTTCAGCACCCCGAAAAACCCCTTAGAGAGTAGGTTTGAAAGGGATTAAACAGAGATAATTTTTGAGCAATTTTGATGAAAAATCGCGAAAATAACCATGAAGGAAGCGTTTTATCGAAAAACGGACTTCGAATTCGTGTTCAGCACCCCGAAAAACCCCTTAGAGAGTAGGTTTGAAAGGGATTAAACAGAGATAATTTTTGAGCAATTTTGATGAAAAATCGCGAAAATAACCATGAAGGAAGCGTTTTATCGAAAAACGGACTTCGAATTCGTGTTCAGCACCCCGAAAAACCCCTTAGAGAGTAGGTTTGAAAGGGATTAAACAGAGATAATTTTTGAGCAATTTTGATGAAAAATCGCGAAAATAACCATGAAGGAAGCGTTTTATCGAAAAACGGACTTCGAATTCGTGTTCAGCACCCCGAAAAACCCCTTAGAGAGTAGGTTTGAAAGGGATTAAACAGAGATAATTTTTGAGCAATTTTGATGAAAAATCGCGAAAATAACCATGAAGGAAGCGTTTTATCGAAAAACGGACTTCGAATTCGTGTTCAGCACCCCGAAAAACCCCTTAGAGAGTAGGTTTGAAAGGGATTAAACAGAGATAATTTTTGAGCAATTTTGATGAAAAATCGCGAAAATAACCATGAAGGAAGCGTTTTATCGAAAAACGGACTTCGAATTCGTGTTCAGCACCCCGAAAAACCCCTTAGAGAGTAGGTTTGAAAGGGATTAAACAGAGATAATTTTTGAGCAATTTTGATGAAAAATCGCGAAAATAACCATGAAGGAAGCGTTTTATCGAAAAACGGACTTCGAATTCGTGTTCAGCACCCCGAAAAACCCCTTAGAGAGTAGGTTTGAAAGGGATTAAACAGAGATAATTTTTGAGCAATTTTGATGAAAAATCGCGAAAATAACCATGAAGGAAGCGTTTTATCGAAAAACGGACTTCGAATTCGTGTTCAGCACCCCGAAAAACCCCTTAGAGAGTAGGTTTGAAAGGGATTAAACAGAGATAATTTTTGAGCAATTTTGATGAAAAATCGCGAAAATAACCATGAAGGAAGCGTTTTATCGAAAAACGGACTTCGAATTCGTGTTCAGCACCCCGAAAAACCCCTTAGAGAGTAGGTTTGAAAGGGATTAAACAGAGATAATTTTTGAGCAATTTTGATGAAAAATCGCGAAAATAACCATGAAGGAAGCGTTTTATCGAAAAACGGACTTCGAATTCGTGTTCAGCACCCCGAAAAACCCCTTAGAGAGTAGGTTTGAAAGGGATTAAACAGAGATAATTTTTGAGCAATTTTGATGAAAAATCGCGAAAATAACCATGAAGGAAGCGTTTTATCGAAAAACGGACTTCGAATTCGTGTTCAGCACCCCGAAAAACCCCTTAGAGAGTAGGTTTGAAAGGGATTAAACAGAGATAATTTTTGAGCAATTTTGATGAAAAATCGCGAAAATAACCATGAAGGAAGCGTTTTATCGAAAAACGGACTTCGAATTCGTGTTCCTTAGAGAGTAGGTTTGAAAGGGATTAAACAGAGATAATTTTTGAGCAATTTTGATGAAAAATCGCGAAAATAACCATGAAGGAAGCGTTTTATCGAAAAACGGACTTCGAATTCGTGTTCAGCACCCCGAAAAACCCCTTAGAGAGTAGGTTTGAAAGGGATTAAACAGAGATAATTTTTGAGCAATTTTGATGAAAAATCGCGAAAATAACCATGAAGGAAGCGTTTTATCGAAAAACGGACTTCGAATTCGTGTTCAGCACCCCGAAAAACCCCTTAGAGAGTAGGTTTGAAAGGGATTAAACAGAGATAATTTTTGAGCAATTTTGATGAAAAATCGCGAAAATAACCATGAAGGAAGCGTTTTATCGAAAAACGGACTTTGAATTCGTGTTCAGCACCCCGAAAAACCCCTTAGAGAGTAGGTTTGAAAGGGATTAAACAGAGATAATTTTTGAGCAATTTTGATGAAAAATCGCGAAAATAACCATGAAGGAAGCGTTTTATCGAAAAACGGACTTCGAATTCGTGTTCAGCACCCCGAAAAACCCCTTAGAGAGTAGGTTTGAAAGGGATTAAACAGAGATAATTTTTGAGCAATTTTGATGAAAAATCGCGAAAATAACCATGAAGGAAGCGTTTTATCGAAAAACGGACTTCGAATTCGTGTTCAGCACCCCGAAAAACCCCTTAGAGAGTAGGTTTGAAAGGGATTAAACAGAGATAATTTTTGAGCAATTTTGATGAAAAATCGCGAAAATAACCATGAAGGAAGCGTTTTATCGAAAAACGGACTTCGAATTCGTGTTCAGCACCCCGAAAAACCCCTTAGAGAGTAGGTTTGAAAGGGATTAAACAGAGATAATTTTTGAGCAATTTTGATGAAAAATCGCGAAAATAACCATGAAGGAAGCGTTTTATCGAAAAACGGACTTCGAATTCGTGTTCAGCACCCCGAAAAACCCCTTAGAGAGTAGGTTTGAAAGGGATTAAACAGAGATAATTTTTGAGCAATTTTGATGAAAAATCGCGAAAATAACCATGAAGGAAGCGTTTTATCGAAAAACGGACTTCGAATTCGTGTTCAGCACCCCGAAAAACCCCTTAGAGAGTAGGTTTGAAAGGGATTAAACAGAGATAATTTTTGAGCAATTTTGATGAAAAATCGCGAAAATAACCATGAAGGAAGCGTTTTATCGAAAAACGGACTTCGAATTCGTGTTCAGCACCCCGAAAAACCCCTTAGAGAGTAGGTTTGAAAGGGATTAAACAGAGATAATTTTTGAGCAATTTTGATGAAAAATCGCGAAAATAACCATGAAGGAAGCGTTTTATCGAAAAACGGACTTCGAATTCGTGTTCAGCACCCCGAAAAACCCCTTAGAGAGTAGGTTTGAAAGGGATTAAACAGAGATAATTTTTGAGCAATTTTGATGAAAAATCGCGAAAATAACCATGAAGGAAGCGTTTTATCGAAAAACGGACTTCGAATTCGTGTTCAGCACCCCGAAAAACCCCTTAGAGAGTAGGTTTGAAAGGGATTAAACAGAGATAATTTTTGAGCAATTTTGATGAAAAATCGCGAAAATAACCATGAAGGAAGCGTTTTATCGAAAAACGGACTTCGAATTCGTGTTCAGCACCCCGAAAAACCCCTTAGAGAGTAGGTTTGAAAGGGATTAAACAGAGATAATTTTTGAGCAATTTTGATGAAAAATCGCGAAAATAACCATGAAGGAAGCGTTTTATCGAAAAACGGACTTCGAATTCGTGTTCAGCACCCCGAAAAACCCCTTAGAGAGTAGGTTTGAAAGGGATTAAACAGAGATAATTTTTGAGCAATTTTGATGAAAAATCGCGAAAATAACCATGAAGGAAGCGTTTTATCGAAAAACGGACTTCGAATTCGTGTTCAGCACCCCGAAAAACCCCTTAGAGAGTAGGTTTGAAAGGGATTAAACAGAGATAATTTTTGAGCAATTTTGATGAAAAATCGCGAAAATAACCATGAAGGAAGCGTTTTATCGAAAAACGGACTTCGAATTCGTGTTCAGCACCCCGAAAAACCCCTTAGAGAGTAGGTTTGAAAGGGATTAAACAGAGATAATTTTTGAGCAATTTTGATGAAAAATCGCGAAAATAACCATGAAGGAAGCGTTTTATCGAAAAACGGACTTCGAATTCGTGTTCAGCACCCCGAAAAACCCCTTAGAGAGTAGGTTTGAAAGGGATTAAACAGAGATAATTTTTGAGCAATTTTGATGAAAAATCGCGAAAATAACCATGAAGGAAGCGTTTTATCGAAAAACGGACTTCGAATTCGTGTTCAGCACCCCGAAAAACCCCTTAGAGAGTAGGTTTGAAAGGGATTAAACAGAGATAATTTTTGAGCAATTTTGATGAAAAATCGCGAAAATAACCATGAAGGAAGCGTTTTATCGAAAAACGGACTTCGAATTCGTGTTCAGCACCCCGAAAAACCCCTTAGAGTAGGTTTGAAAGGGATTAAACAGAGATAATTTTTGAGCAATTTTGATGAAAAATCGCGAAAATAACCATGAAGGAAGCGTTTTATCGAAAAACGGACTTCGAATTCGTGTTCAGCACCCCGAAAAACCCCTTAGAGAGTAGGTTTGAAAGGGATTAAACAGAGATAATTTTTGAGCAATTTTGATGAAAAATCGCGAAAATAACCATGAAGGAAGCGTTTTATCGAAAAACGGACTTCGAATTCGTGTTCAGCACCCCGAAAAACCCCTTAGAGAGTAGGTTTGAAAGGGATTAAACAGAGATAATTTTTGAGCAATTTTGATGAAAAATCGCGAAAATAACCATGAAGGAAGCGTTTTATCGAAAAACGGACTTCGAATTCGTGTTCAGCACCCCGAAAAACCCCTTAGAGAGTAGGTTTGAAAGGGATTAAACAGAGATAATTTTTGAGCAATTTTGATGAAAAATCGCGAAAATAACCATGAAGGAAGCGTTTTATCGAAAAACGGACTTCGAATTCGTGTTCAGCACCCCGAAAAACCCCTTAGAGAGTAGGTTTGAAAGGGATTAAACAGAGATAATTTTTGAGCAATTTTGATGAAAAATCGCGAAAATAACCATGAAGGAAGCGTTTTATCGAAAAACGGACTTCGAATTCGTGTTCAGCACCCCGAAAAACCCCTTAGAGAGTAGGTTTGAAAGGGATTAAACAGAGATAATTTTTGAGCAATTTTGATGAAAAATCGCGAAAATAACCATGAAGGAAGCGTTTTATCGAAAAACGGACTTCGAATTCGTGTTCAGCACCCCGAAAAACCCCTTAGAGAGTAGGTTTGAAAGGGATTAAACAGAGATAATTTTTGAGCAATTTTGATGAAAAATCGCGAAAATAACCATGAAGGAAGCGTTTTATCGAAAAACGGACTTCGAATTCGTGTTCAGCACCCCGAAAAACCCCTTAGAGAGTAGGTTTGAAAGGGATTAAACAGAGATAATTTTTGAGCAATTTTGATGAAAAATCGCGAAAATAACCATGAAGGAAGCGTTTTATCGAAAAACGGACTTCGAATTCGTGTTCAGCACCCCGAAAAACCCCTTAGAGAGTAGGTTTGAAAGGGATTAAACAGAGATAATTTTTGAGCAATTTTGATGAAAAATCGCGAAAATAACCATGAAGGAAGCGTTTTATCGAAAAACGGACTTCGAATTCGTGTTCAGCACCCCGAAAAACCCCTTAGAGAGTAGGTTTGAAAGGGATTAAACAGAGATAATTTTTGAGCAATTTTGATGAAAAATCGCGAAAATAACCATGAAGGAAGCGTTTTATCGAAAAACGGACTTCGAATTCGTGTTCAGCACCCCGAAAAACCCCTTAGAGAGTAGGTTTGAAAGGGATTAAACAGAGATAATTTTTGAGCAATTTTGATGAAAAATCGCGAAAATAACCATGAAGGAAGCGTTTTATCGAAAAACGGACTTCGAATTCGTGTTCAGCACCCCGAAAAACCCCTTAGAGAGTAGGTTTGAAAGGGATTAAACAGAGATAATTTTTGAGCAATTTTGATGAAAAATCGCGAAAATAACCATGAAGGAAGCGTTTTATCGAAAAACGGACTTCGAATTCGTGTTCAGCACCCCGAAAAACCCCTTAGAGAGTAGGTTTGAAAGGGATTAAACAGAGATAATTTTTGAGCAATTTTGATGAAAAATCGCGAAAATAACCATGAAGGAAGCGTTTTATCGAAAAACGGACTTCGAATTCGTGTTCAGCACCCCGAAAAACCCCTTAGAGAGTAGGTTTGAAAGGGATTAAACAGAGATAATTTTTGAGCAATTTTGATGAAAAATCGCGAAAATAACCATGAAGGAAGCGTTTTATCGAAAAACGGACTTCGAATTCGTGTTCAGCACCCCGAAAAACCCCTTAGAGAGTAGGTTTGAAAGGGATTAAACAGAGATAATTTTTGAGCAATTTTGATGAAAAATCGCGAAAATAACCATGAAGGAAGCGTTTTATCGAAAAACGGACTTCGAATTCGTGTTCAGCACCCCGAAAAACCCCTTAGAGAGTAGGTTTGAAAGGGATTAAACAGAGATAATTTTTGAGCAATTTTGATGAAAAATCGCGAAAATAACCATGAAGGAAGCGTTTTATCGAAAAACGGACTTCGAATTCGTGTTCAGCACCCCGAAAAACCCCTTAGAGAGTAGGTTTGAAAGGGATTAAACAGAGATAATTTTTGAGCAATTTTGATGAAAAATCGCGAAAATAACCATGAAGGAAGCGTTTTATCGAAAAACGGACTTCGAATTCGTGTTCAGCACCCCGAAAAACCCCTTAGAGAGTAGGTTTGAAAGGGATTAAACAGAGATAATTTTTGAGCAATTTTGATGAAAAATCGCGAAAATAACCATGAAGGAAGCGTTTTATCGAAAAACGGACTTCGAATTCGTGTTCAGCACCCCGAAAAACCCCTTAGAGAGTAGGTTTGAAAGGGATTAAACAGAGATAATTTTTGAGCAATTTGATGAAAAATCGCGAAAATAACCATGAAGGAAGCGTTTTATCGAAAAACGGACTTCGAATTCGTGTTCAGCACCCCGAAAAACCCCTTAGAGAGTAGGTTTGAAAGGGATTAAACAGAGATAATTTTTGAGCAATTTTGATGAAAAATCGCGAAAATAACCATGAAGGAAGCGTTTTATCGAAAAACGGACTTCGAATTCGTGTTCAGCACCCCGAAAAACCCCTTAGAGAGTAGGTTTGAAAGGGATTAAACAGAGATAATTTTTGAGCAATTTTGATGAAAAATCGCGAAAATAACCATGAAGGAAGCGTTTTATCGAAAAACGGACTTCGAATTCGTGTTCAGCACCCCGAAAAACCCCTTAGAGAGTAGGTTTGAAAGGGATTAAACAGAGATAATTTTTGAGCAATTTTGATGAAAAATCGCGAAAATAACCATGAAGGAAGCGTTTTATCGAAAAACGGACTTCGAATTCGTGTTCAGCACCCCGAAAAACCCCTTAGTAGGTTTGAAAGGGATTAAACAGAGATAATTTTTGAGCAATTTTGATGAAAAATCGCGAAAATAACCATGAAGGAAGCGTTTTATCGAAAAACGGACTTCGAATTCGTGTTCAGCACCCCGAAAAACCCCTTAGAGAGTAGGTTTGAAAGGGATTAAACAGAGATAATTTTTGAGCAATTTTGATGAAAAATCGCGAAAATAACCATGAAGGAAGCGTTTTATCGAAAAACGGACTTCGAATTCGTGTTCAGCACCCCGAAAAACCCCTTAGAGAGTAGGTTTGAAAGGGATTAAACAGAGATAATTTTTGAGCAATTTTGATGAAAAATCGCGAAAATAACCATGAAGGAAGCGTTTTATCGAAAAACGGACTTCGAATTCGTGTTCAGCACCCCGAAAAACCCCTTAGAGAGTAGGTTTGAAAGGGATTAAACAGAGATAATTTTTGAGCAATTTTGATGAAAAATCGCGAAAATAACCATGAAGGAAGCGTTTTATCGAAAACGGACTTCGAATTCGTGTTCAGCACCCCGAAAAACCCCTTAGAGAGTAGGTTTGAAAGGGATTAAACAGAGATAATTTTTGAGCAATTTTGATGAAAAATCGCGAAAATAACCATGAAGGAAGCGTTTTATCGAAAAACGGACTTCGAATTCGTGTTCAGCACCCCGAAAAACCCCTTAGAGAGTAGGTTTGAAAGGGATTAAACAGAGATAATTTTTGAGCAATTTTGATGAAAAATCGCGAAAATAACCATGAAGGAAGCGTTTTATCGAAAAACGGACTTCGAATTCGTGTTCAGCACCCCGAAAAACCCCTTAGAGAGTAGGTTTGAAAGGGATTAAACAGAGATAATTTTTGAGCAATTTTGATGAAAAATCGCGAAAATAACCATGAAGGAAGCGTTTTATCGAAAAACGGACTTCGAATTCGTGTTCAGCACCCCGAAAAACCCCTTAGAGAGTAGGTTTGAAAGGGATTAAACAGAGATAATTTTTGAGAGCAATTTTGATGAAAAATCGCGAAAATAACCATGAAGGAAGCGTTTTATCGAAAAACGGACTTCGAATTCGTGTTCAGCACCCCGAAAAACCCCTTAGAGAGTAGGTTTGAAAGGGATTAAACAGAGATAATTTTTGAGCAATTTTGATGAAAAATCGCGAAAATAACCATGAAGGAAGCGTTTTATCGAAAAACGGACTTCGAATTCGTGTTCAGCACCCCGAAAAACCCCTTAGAGAGTAGGTTTGAAAGGGATTAAACAGAGATAATTTTTGAGCAATTTTGATGAAAAATCGCGAAAATAACCATGAAGGAAGCGTTTTATCGAAAAACGGACTTCGAATTCGTGTTCAGCACCCCGAAAAACCCCTTAGAGAGTAGGTTTGAAAGGGATTAAACAGAGATAATTTTTGAGCAATTTTGATGAAAAATCGCGAAAATAACCATGAAGGAAGCGTTTTATCGAAAAACGGACTTCGAATTCGTGTTCAGCACCCCGAAAAACCCCTTAGAGAGTAGGTTTGAAAGGGATTAAACAGAGATAATTTTTGAGCAATTTTGATGAAAAATCGCGAAAATAACCATGAAGGAAGCGTTTTATCGAAAAACGGACTTCGAATTCGTGTTCAGCACCCCGAAAAACCCCTTAGAGAGTAGGTTTGAAAGGGATTAAACAGAGATAATTTTTGAGCAATTTTGATGAAAAATCGCGAAAATAACCATGAAGGAAGCGTTTTATCGAAAAACGGACTTCGAATTCGTGTTCAGCACCCCGAAAAACCCCTTAGAGAGTAGGTTTGAAAGGGATTAAACAGAGATAATTTTTGAGCAATTTTGATGAAAAATCGCGAAAATAACCATGAAGGAAGCGTTTTATCGAAAAACGGACTTCGAATTCGTGTTCAGCACCCCGAAAAACCCCTTAGAGAGTAGGTTTGAAAGGGATTAAACAGAGATAATTTTTGAGCAATTTTGATGAAAAATCGCGAAAATAACCATGAAGGAAGCGTTTTATCGAAAAACGGACTTCGAATTCGTGTTCAGCACCCCGAAAAACCCCTTAGAGAGTAGGTTTGAAAGGGATTAAACAGAGATAATTTTTGAGCAATTTTGATGAAAAATCGCGAAAATAACCATGAAGGAAGCGTTTTATCGAAAAACGGACTTCGAATTCGTGTTCAGCACCCCGAAAAACCCCTTAGAGAGTAGGTTTGAAAGGGATTAAACAGAGATAATTTTTGAGCAATTTTGATGAAAAATCGCGAAAATAACCATGAAGGAAGCGTTTTATCGAAAAACGGACTTCGAATTCGTGTTCAGCACCCCGAAAAACCCCTTAGAGAGTAGGTTTGAAAGGGATTAAACAGAGATAATTTTTGAGCAATTTTGATGAAAAATCGCGAAAATAACCATGAAGGAAGCGTTTTATCGAAAAACGGACTTCGAATTCGTGTTCAGCACCCCGAAAAACCCCTTAGAGAGTAGGTTTGAAAGGGATTAAACAGAGATAATTTTTGAGCAATTTTGATGAAAAATCGCGAAAATAACCATGAAGGAAGCGTTTTATCGAAAAACGGACTTCGAATTCGTGTTCAGCACCCCGAAAAACCCCTTAGAGAGTAGGTTTGAAAGGGATTAAACAGAGATAATTTTTGAGCAATTTTGATGAAAAATCGCGAAAATAACCATGAAGGAAGCGTTTTATCGAAAAACGGACTTCGAATTCGTGTTCAGCACCCCGAAAAACCCCTTAGAGAGTAGGTTTGAAAGGGATTAAACAGAGATAATTTTTGAGCAATTTTGATGAAAAATCGCGAAAATAACCATGAAGGAAGCGTTTTATCGAAAAACGGACTTCGAATTCGTGTTCAGCACCCCGAAAAACCCCTTAGAGAGTAGGTTTGAAAGGGATTAAACAGAGATAATTTTTGAGCAATTTTGATGAAAAATCGCGAAAATAACCATGAAGGAAGCGTTTTATCGAAAAACGGACTTCGAATTCGTGTTCAGCACCCCGAAAAACCCCTTAGAGAGTAGGTTTGAAAGGGATTAAACAGAGATAATTTTTGAGCAATTTTGATGAAAAATCGCGAAAATAACCATGAAGGAAGCGTTTTATCGAAAAACGGACTTCGAATTCGTGTTCAGCACCCCGAAAAACCCCTTAGAGAGTAGGTTTGAAAGGGATTAAACAGAGATAATTTTTGAGCAATTTTGATGAAAAATCGCGAAAATAACCATGAAGGAAGCGTTTTATCGAAAAACGGACTTCGAATTCGTGTTCAGCACCCCGAAAAACCCCTTAGAGAGTAGGTTTGAAAGGGATTAAACAGAGATAATTTTTGAGCAATTTTGATGAAAAATCGCGAAAATAACCATGAAGGAAGCGTTTTATCGAAAAACGGACTTCGAATTCGTGTTCAGCACCCCGAAAAACCCCTTAGAGAGTAGGTTTGAAAGGGATTAAACAGAGATAATTTTTGAGCAATTTTGATGAAAAATCGCGAAAATAACCATGAAGGAAGCGTTTTATCGAAAAACGGACTTCGAATTCGTGTTCAGCACCCCGAAAAACCCCTTAGAGAGTAGGTTTGAAAGGGATTAAACAGAGATAATTTTTGAGCAATTTTGATGAAAAATCGCGAAAATAACCATGAAGGAAGCGTTTTATCGAAAAACGGACTTCGAATTCGTGTTCAGCACCCCGAAAAACCCCTTAGAGAGTAGGTTTGAAAGGGATTAAACAGAGATAATTTTTGAGCAATTTTGATGAAAAATCGCGAAAATAACCATGAAGGAAGCGTTTTATCGAAAAACGGACTTCGAATTCGTGTTCAGCACCCCGAAAAACCCCTTAGAGAGTAGGTTTGAAAGGGATTAAACAGAGATAATTTTTGAGCAATTTTGATGAAAAATCGCGAAAATAACCATGAAGGAAGCGTTTTATCGAAAAACGGACTTCGAATTCGTGTTCAGCACCCCGAAAAACCCCTTAGAGAGTAGGTTTGAAAGGGATTAAACAGAGATAATTTTGAGCAATTTTGATGAAAAATCGCGAAAATAACCATGAAGGAAGCGTTTTATCGAAAAACGGACTTCGAATTCGTGTTCAGCACCCCGAAAAACCCCTTAGAGAGTAGGTTTGAAAGGGATTAAACAGAGATAATTTTTGAGCAATTTTGATGAAAAATCGCGAAAATAACCATGAAGGAAGCGTTTTATCGAAAAACGGACTTCGAATTCGTGTTCAGCACCCCGAAAAACCCCTTAGAGAGTAGGTTTGAAAGGGATTAAACAGAGATAATTTTTGAGCAATTTTGATGAAAAATCGCGAAAATAACCATGAAGGAAGCGTTTTATCGAAAAACGGACTTCGAATTCGTGTTCAGCACCCCGAAAAACCCCTTAGAGAGTAGGTTTGAAAGGGATTAAACAGAGATAATTTTTGAGCAATTTTGATGAAAAATCGCGAAAATAACCATGAAGGAAGCGTTTTATCGAAAAACGGACTTCGAATTCGTGTTCAGCACCCCGAAAAACCCCTTAGAGAGTAGGTTTGAAAGGGATTAAACAGAGATAATTTTTGAGCAATTTTGATGAAAAATCGCGAAAATAACCATGAAGGAAGCGTTTTATCGAAAAACGGACTTCGAATTCGTGTTCAGCACCCCGAAAAACCCCTTAGAGAGTAGGTTTGAAAGGGATTAAACAGAGATAATTTTTGAGCAATTTTGATGAAAAATCGCGAAAATAACCATGAAGGAAGCGTTTTATCGAAAAACGGACTTCGAATTCGTGTTCAGCACCCCGAAAAACCCCTTAGAGAGTAGGTTTGAAAGGGATTAAACAGAGATAATTTTTGAGCAATTTTGATGAAAAATCGCGAAAATAACCATGAAGGAAGCGTTTTATCGAAAAACGGACTTCGAATTCGTGTTCAGCACCCCGAAAAACCCCTTAGAGAGTAGGTTTGAAAGGGATTAAACAGAGATAATTTTTGAGCAATTTTGATGAAAAATCGCGAAAATAACCATGAAGGAAGCGTTTTATCGAAAAACGGACTTCGAATTCGTGTTCAGCACCCCGAAAAACCCCTTAGAGAGTAGGTTTGAAAGGGATTAAACAGAGATAATTTTTGAGCAATTTTGATGAAAAATCGCGAAAATAACCATGAAGGAAGCGTTTTATCGAAAAACGGACTTCGAATTCGTGTTCAGCACCCCGAAAAACCCCTTAGAGAGTAGGTTTGAAAGGGATTAAACAGAGATAATTTTTGAGCAATTTTGATGAAAAATCGCGAAAATAACCATGAAGGAAGCGTTTTATCGAAAAACGGACTTCGAATTCGTGTTCAGCACCCCGAAAAACCCCTTAGAGAGTAGGTTTGAAAGGGATTAAACAGAGATAATTTTTGAGCAATTTTGATGAAAAATCGCGAAAATAACCATGAAGGAAGCGTTTTATCGAAAAACGGACTTCGAATTCGTGTTCAGCACCCCGAAAAACCCCTTAGAGAGTAGGTTTGAAAGGGATTAAACAGAGATAATTTTTGAGCAATTTTGATGAAAAATCGCGAAAATAACCATGAAGGAAGCGTTTTATCGAAAAACGGACTTCGAATTCGTGTTCAGCACCCCGAAAAACCCCTTAGAGAGTAGGTTTGAAAGGGATTAAACAGAGATAATTTTTGAGCAATTTTGATGAAAAATCGCGAAAATAACCATGAAGGAAGCGTTTTATCGAAAAACGGACTTCGAATTCGTGTTCAGCACCCCGAAAAACCCCTTAGAGAGTAGGTTTGAAAGGGATTAAACAGAGATAATTTTTGAGCAATTTTGATGAAAAATCGCGAAAATAACCATGAAGGAAGCGTTTTATCGAAAAACGGACTTCGAATTCGTGTTCAGCACCCCGAAAAACCCCTTAGAGAGTAGGTTTGAAAGGGATTAAACAGAGATAATTTTTGAGCAATTTTGATGAAAAATCGCGAAAATAACCATGAAGGAAGCGTTTACCCCTTAGAGAGTAGGTTTGAAAGGGATTAAACAGAGATAATTTTTGAGCAATTTTGATGAAAAATCGCGAAAATAACCATGAAGGAAGCGTTTTATCGAAAAACGGACTTCGAATTCGTGTTCAGCACCCCGAAAAACCCCTTAGAGAGTAGGTTTGAAAGGGATTAAACAGAGATAATTTTTTTTATCGAAAAACGGACTTCGAATTCGTGTTCAGCACCCCGAAAAACCCCTTAGAGAGTAGGTTTGAAAGGGATTAAACAGAGATAATTTTTGAGCAATTTTGATGAAAAATCGCGAAAATAACCATGAAGGAAGCGTTTTATCGAAAAACGGACTTCGAATTCGTGTTCAGCACCCCGAAAAACCCCTTAGAGAGTAGGTTTGAAAGGGATTAAACAGAGATAATTTTTGAGCAATTTTGATGAAAAATCGCGAAAATAACCATGAAGGAAGCGTTTTATCGAAAAACGGACTTCGAATTCGTGTTCAGCACCCCGAAAAACCCCTTAGAGAGTAGGTTTGAAAGGGATTAAACAGAGATAATTTTTGAGCAATTTTGATGAAAAATCGCGAAAATAACCATGAAGGAAGCGTTTTATCGAAAAACGGACTTCGTTTGAGCAATTTTGATGAAAAATCGCGAAAATAACCATGAAGGAAGCGTTTTATCGAAAAACGGACTTCAGATTCGTGTTCAGCACCCCGAAACCCCCTTAGAG
>JAVIWC010000414.1:0-17478 GCA_031894815.1 Creontiades dilutus
AATAACCATGAAGAAACGTTTTATCGAAAAACGGACTTCAGATTCGTGTTCAGCACCCCGAAAAACCCCTTAGAGAGTAGGTTTGAAAGCGATTAAACAGAGTTAATTTTTGAGCAATTTTGATGAAAAAACGCGAAAATAACCATGAAGGAAGCGTTTTATCGAAAAACGGACTTCAGATTCGTGTTCAGCACCCCGAAAAACCCCTTAGAGTAGGTTTGAAAGCGATTAAACAGAGTTAATTTTTGAGCAATTTTGATGAAAAAACGCGAAAATAACCATGAAGGAAGCGTTTTATCGAAAAACGGACTTCAGATTCGTGTTCAGCACCCCGAAAAACCCCTTAGAGTAGGTTTGAAAGCGATTAAACAGAGTTAATTTTTGAGCAATTTTGATGAAAAAACGCGAAAATAACCATGAAGGAAGCGTTTTATCGAAAAACGGACTTCAGATTCGTGTTCAGCACCCCGAAAAACCCCTTAGAGTAGGTTTGAAAGCGATTAAACAGAGTTAATTTTTGAGCAATTTTGATGAAAAAACGCGAAAATAACCATGAAGGAAGCGTTTTATCGAAAAACGGACTTCAGATTCGTGTTCAGCACCCCGAAAAACCCCTTAGAGTAGGTTTGAAAGCGATTAAACAGAGTTAATTTTTGAGCAATTTTGATGAAAAAACGCGAAAATAACCATGAAGGAAGCGTTTTATCGAAAAACGGACTTCAGATTCGTGTTCAGCACCCCGAAAAACCCCTTAGAGTAGGTTTGAAAGCGATTAAACAGAGTTAATTTTTGAGCAATTTTGATGAAAAAACGCGAAAATAACCATGAAGGAAGCGTTTTATCGAAAAACGGACTTCAGATTCGTGTTCAGCACCCGAAAAACCCCTTAGAGTAGGTTTGAAAGCGATTAAACAGAGTTAATTTTTGAGCAATTTTGATGAAAAAACGCGAAAATAACCATGAAGGAAGCGTTTTATCGAAAAACGGACTTCAGATTCGTGTTCAGCACCCCGAAAAACCCCTTAGAGAGTAGGTTTGAAAGCGATTAAACAGAGTTAATTTTTGAGCAATTTTGATGAAAAAACGCGAAAATAACCATGAAGGAAGCGTTTTATCGAAAAACGGACTTCAGATTCGTGTTCACCACCCCGAAAAACCCCTTAGAGAGTAGGTTTGAAAGGGATTAAACAGAGATAATTTTTGAGCAATTTTGATGAAAAATCGCGAAAATAACCATGAAGGACGCGTTTTATCGAAAAACGGACTTCAGATTCGTGTTCAGCACCCCGAAAAACCCCTTAGAGTAGGTTTGAAAGCGATTAAACAGAGTTTATTTTTGAGCAATTTTGATGAAAAAACGCGAAAATAACCATGAAGGAAGCGTTTGATCTAAAAAAGGACTTCAGATTCGTGTTCAGCACCCCGAAAAACCGCTTAGAGAGTAGGTTTGAAAGCGATTAAACAGAGTTAATTTTCAGGACATTTTTATGAAAAATCGCGAAAATAACCATGAAGGAAGCGTTTTATCGAGAAAAAGGACTTCAGATTCGTGTTCAGCACCCCGAATAACCCTTAGAGAGTAGGTTTGAAAGGGATTAAACAGAGTTGATTTTGAGCAATTTTGATGAAAAAACGCGAAAATAACCATGAAGGAAGCGTTTTATCGAAAAAAGGACTTCAGATTCGTGTTCAGCACCCCGAAAAACCCCTTATAGAGTAGGTTTTGAAAGCGATTAAACAGAGTTTATTTTTGAGCAATTTTGATGAAAAAACGCGAAAATAACCATGAAGGAAGCGTTTTATCGAAGAAAAAGGACTTCAGATTCGTGTTCAGCACCCGAAAAACCCCTTAGAGAGTAGGTTTGAAAGCGATTAAACGGAGTTAATTTTTGAGCAATTTTTATGAAAAAACGCGAAAATAACCATGAAGGAAGCGTTTTATCGAAAAAAGGACTTCAGATTCGTGTTCAGCTCCCCGAAAAACCCCTTAGAGAGTAGGTTTGAAAGCGATTAAACCGAGTTAATTTTTCAGCAATTTTGATGAAAAAACGCGAAAATAACCATGAAGGAAGCGTTTTATCGAAAAACAGACTTCAGATTCGTGTTCAGCACCCCGAAAAACCCCTTAGAAAGTAGGTTTGAAAGCGATTAAACAGAGTTGATTTTTGAGCAATTTTGATGAAAAAACGCGAAAATAACCATGAAAGAAGCGTTTTATCGAAAAAAGGACTTCAGATTCGTGTTCAGCACCCCGAAAAACCCCTTAGAGAGTAGGTTTGAAAGCGATTAAACAGAGTTTATTTTTGAGAAATTTTGATGAAAAACGCGAAAATAACCATGAAGGAAGCGTTTTATCGAAACGGACTTCAGATTCGTGTTCAGCACCCCGAAAAACCCCTTAGAGAGTAGGTTTGAAAGCGATTAAACAGAGTTAATTTTTGAGCAATTTTGATGAAAAAACGCGAAAATAACCATGAGACGCGTTTTATCGAAAAAAGGACTTCAGATTCGTGTTCAGCACCCCGAAAAATCCCTTAGGGAGTAGGTTTGAAAGCGATTAAACAGAGTTAATTTTTGAGCAATTTTGATGAAAAAACGCGAAAATAACCATGAAGGAAGCGTTTTATCTAAAAACGGACTTCAGATTCGTGTTCAGCACCCCGAAAAACCCCTTAGCGAGTAGGTTTGAAAGCGATTAAACAGAGTTTATTTTTGAGCAATTTTGATGAAAAAACCCGAAAATAACCATTTGAGCAATTTTGATGAAAAAACGCGAAAATAACCATGAAGGAAGCGTTTTATCGAAAAAAGGACTTCAGATTCGTGTTCAGCACCCCGAAAAACCCCTTAGAGAGTAGGTTTGAAAGCGATTAAACAGAGTTTATTTTTGAGCAATTTTGATGAAAAAACGCGAAAATAACCATGAAGGAAGCGTTTTATCGAAAAAAGGACTTCAGATTCGTGTTCAGCACCCCGAAAAACCCCTTAGAGAGTAGGTTTGAAAGCGATTAAACAGAGTTTATTTTTGAGCAATTTTGATGAAAAAACGCGAAAATAACCATGAAGGAAGCGTTTTATCGAAAAAAGGACTTCAGATTCGTGTTCAGCACCCCGAAAAACCCCTTAGAGAGTAGGTTTGAAAGCGATTAAACAGAGTTTATTTTTGAGCAATTTTGATGAAAAAACGCGAAAATAACCATGAAGGAAGCGTTTTATCGAAAAAAGGGAGTAGGTTTGAAAGCGATTAAACAGAGTTTATTTTTGAGCAATTTTGATGAAAAAACGCGAAAATAACCATGAAGGAAGCGTTTTATCGAAAAAAGGACTTCAGATTCGTGTTCAGCACCCCGAAAACCCCTTAGAGAGTAGGTTTGAAAGCGATTAAACAGAGTTTATTTTTGAGCAATTTTGATGAAAAAACGCGAAAATAACCATGAAGGAAGCGTTTTATCGAAAAAAGGACTTCAGATTCGTGTTCAGCACCCCGAAAAACCCCTTAGAGAGTAGGTTTGAAAGCGATTAAACAGAGTTTATTTTTGAGCAATTTTGATGAAAAAACGCGAAAATAACCATGAAGGAAGCGTTTTATCGAAAAAAGGACTTCAGATTCGTGTTCAGCACCCCGAAAAACCCCTTAGAGAGTAGGTTTGAAAGCGATTAAACAGAGTTTATTTTTGAGCAATTTTGATGAAAAAACGCGAAAATAACCATGAAGGAAGCGTTTTATCGAAAAAAGGACTTCAGATTCGTGTTCAGCACCCCGAAAAACCCCTTAGAGAGTAGGTTTGAAAGCGATTAAACAGAGTTTATTTTTGAGCAATTTTGATGAAAAAACGCGAAAATAACCATGAAGGAAGCGTTTTATCGAAAAAAGGACTTCAGATTCGTGTTCAGCACCCCGAAAAACCCCTTAGAGAGTAGGTTTGAAAGCGATTAAACAGAGTTTATTTTTGAGCAATTTTGATGAAAAAACGCGAAAATAACCATGAAGGAAGCGTTTTATCGAAAAAAGGACTTCAGATTCGTGTTCAGCACCCCGAAAAACCCCTTAGAGAGTAGGTTTGAAAGCGATTAAACAGAGTTTATTTTTGAGCAATTTTGATGAAAAAACGCGAAAATAACCATGAAGGAAGCGTTTTATCGAAAAAAGGACTTCAGATTCGTGTTCAGCACCCCGAAAAACCCCTTAGAGAGTAGGTTTGAAAGCGATTAAACAGAGTTTATTTTTGAGCAATTTTGATGAAAAAACGCGAAAATAACCATGAAGGAAGCGTTTTATCGAAAAAAGGACTTCAGATTCGTGTTCAGCACCCCGAAAAACCCCTTAGAGAGTAGGTTTGAAAGCGATTAAACAGAGTTTATTTTTGAGCAATTTTGATGAAAAAACGCGAAAATAACCATGAAGGAAGCGTTTTATCGAAAAAAGGACTTCAGATTCGTGTTCAGCACCCCGAAAAACCCCTTAGAGAGTAGGTTTGAAAGCGATTAAACAGAGTTTATTTTTGAGCAATTTTGATGAAAAAACGCGAAAATAACCATGAAGGAAGCGTTTTATCGAAAAAAGGACTTCAGATTCGTGTTCAGCACCCCGAAAAACCCCTTAGAGAGTAGGTTTGAAAGCGATTAAACAGAGTTTATTTTTGAGCAATTTTGATGAAAAAACGCGAAAATAACCATGAAGGAAGCGTTTTATCGAAAAAAGGACTTCAGATTCGTGTTCAGCACCCCGAAAAACCCCTTAGAGAGTAGGTTTGAAAGCGATTAAACAGAGTTTATTTTTGAGCAATTTTGATGAAAAAACGCGAAAATAACCATGAAGGAAGCGTTTTATCGAAAAAAGGACTTCAGATTCGTGTTCAGCACCCCGAAAAACCCCTTAGAGAGTAGGTTTGAAAGCGATTAAACAGAGTTTATTTTTGAGCAATTTTGATGAAAAAACGCGAAAATAACCATGAAGGAAGCGTTTTATCGAAAAAAGGACTTCAGATTCGTGTTCAGCACCCCGAAAAACCCCTTAGAGAGTAGGTTTGAAAGCGATTAAACAGAGTTTATTTTTGAGCAATTTTGATGAAAAAACGCGAAAATAACCATGAAGGAAGCGTTTTATCGAAAAAAGGACTTCAGATTCGTGTTCAGCACCCCGAAAAACCCCTTAGAGTAGGTTTGAAAGCGATTAAACAGAGTTTATTTTTGAGCAATTTTGATGAAAAAACGCGAAAATAACCATGAAGGAAGCGTTTTATCGAAAAAAGGACTTCAGATTCGTGTTCAGCACCCCGAAAAACCCCTTAGAGAGTAGGTTTGAAAGCGATTAAACAGAGTTTATTTTTGAGCAATTTTGATGAAAAAACGCGAAAATAACCATGAAGGAAGCGTTTTATCGAAAAAAGGACTTCAGATTCGTGTTCAGCACCCCGAAAAACCCCTTAGAGAGTAGGTTTGAAAGCGATTAAACAGAGTTTATTTTTGAGCAATTTTGATGAAAAAACGCGAAAATAACCATGAAGGAAGCGTTTTATCGAAAAAAGGACTTCAGATTCGTGTTCAGCACCCCGAAAAACCCCTTAGAGAGTAGGTTTGAAAGCGATTAAACAGAGTTTATTTTTGAGCAATTTTGATGAAAAAACGCGAAAATAACCATGAAGGAAGCGTTTTATCGAAAAAAGGACTTCAGATTCGTGTTCAGCACCCCGAAAAACCCCTTAGAGAGTAGGTTTGAAAGCGATTAAACAGAGTTTATTTTTGAGCAATTTTGATGAAAAAACGCGAAAATAACCATGAAGGAAGCGTTTTATCGAAAAAAGGACTTCAGATTCGTGTTCAGCACCCCGAAAAACCCCTTAGAGAGTAGGTTTGAAAGCGATTAAACAGAGTTTATTTTTGAGCAATTTTGATGAAAAAACGCGAAAATAACCATGAAGGAAGCGTTTTATCGAAAAAAGGACTTCAGATTCGTGTTCAGCACCCCGAAAAACCCCTTAGAGTAGGTTTGAAAGCGATTAAACAGAGTTTATTTTTGAGCAATTTTGATGAAAAAACGCGAAAATAACCATGAAGGAAGCGTTTTATCGAAAAAAGGACTTCAGATTCGTGTTCAGCACCCCGAAAAACCCCTTAGAGAGTAGGTTTGAAAGCGATTAAACAGAGTTTATTTTTGAGCAATTTTGATGAAAAAACGCGAAAATAACCATGAAGGAAGCGTTTTATCGAAAAAAGGACTTCAGATTCGTGTTCAGCACCCCGAAAAACCCCTTAGAGAGTAGGTTTGAAAGCGATTAAACAGAGTTTATTTTTGAGCAATTTTGATGAAAAAACGCGAAAATAACCATGAAGGAAGCGTTTTATCGAAAAAAGGACTTCAGATTCGTGTTCAGCACCCCGAAAAACCCCTTAGAGAGTAGGTTTGAAAGCGATTAAACAGAGTTTATTTTTGAGCAATTTTGATGAAAAAACGCGAAAATAACCATGAAGGAAGCGTTTTATCGAAAAAAGGACTTCAGATTCGTGTTCAGCACCCCGAAAAACCCCTTAGAGAGTAGGTTTGAAAGCGATTAAACAGAGTTTATTTTTGAGCAATTTTGATGAAAAAACGCGAAAATAACCATGAAGGAAGCGTTTTATCGAAAAAAGGACTTCAGATTCGTGTTCAGCACCCCGAAAAACCCCTTAGAGAGTAGGTTTGAAAGCGATTAAACAGAGTTTATTTTTGAGCAATTTTGATGAAAAAACGCGAAAATAACCATGAAGGAAGCGTTTTATCGAAAAAAGGACTTCAGATTCGTGTTCAGCACCCCGAAAAACCCCTTAGAGAGTAGGTTTGAAAGCGATTAAACAGAGTTTATTTTTGAGCAATTTTGATGAAAAAACGCGAAAATAACCATGAAGGAAGCGTTTTATCGAAAAAAGGACTTCAGATTCGTGTTCAGCACCCCGAAAAACCCCTTAGAGAGTAGGTTTGAAAGCGATTAAACAGAGTTTATTTTTGAGCAATTTTGATGAAAAAACGCGAAAATAACCATGAAGGAAGCGTTTTATCGAAAAAAGGACTTCAGATTCGTGTTCAGCACCCCGAAAAACCCCTTAGAGAGTAGGTTTGAAAGCGATTAAACAGAGTTTATTTTTGAGCAATTTTGATGAAAAAACGCGAAAATAACCATGAAGGAAGCGTTTTATCGAAAAAAGGACTTCAGATTCGTGTTCAGCACCCCGAAAAACCCCTTAGAGAGTAGGTTTGAAAGCGATTAAACAGAGTTTATTTTTGAGCAATTTTGATGAAAAAACGCGAAAATAACCATGAAGGAAGCGTTTTATCGAAAAAAGGACTTCAGATTCGTGTTCAGCACCCCGAAAAACCCCTTAGAGAGTAGGTTTGAAAGCGATTAAACAGAGTTTATTTTTGAGCAATTTTGATGAAAAAACGCGAAAATAACCATGAAGGAAGCGTTTTATCGAAAAAAGGACTTCAGATTCGTGTTCAGCACCCCGAAAAACCCCTTAGAGAGTAGGTTTGAAAGCGATTAAACAGAGTTTATTTTTGAGCAATTTTGATGAAAAAACGCGAAAATAACCATGAAGGAAGCGTTTTATCGAAAAAAGGACTTCAGATTCGTGTTCAGCACCCCGAAAAACCCCTTAGAGAGTAGGTTTGAAAGCGATTAAACAGAGTTTATTTTTGAGCAATTTTGATGAAAAAACGCGAAAATAACCATGAAGGAAGCGTTTTATCGAAAAAAGGACTTCAGATTCGTGTTCAGCACCCCGAAAAACCCCTTAGAGAGTAGGTTTGAAAGCGATTAAACAGAGTTTATTTTTGAGCAATTTTGATGAAAAAACGCGAAAATAACCATGAAGGAAGCGTTTTATCGAAAAAAGGACTTCAGATTCGTGTTCAGCACCCCGAAAAACCCCTTAGAGAGTAGGTTTGAAAGCGATTAAACAGAGTTTATTTTTGAGCAATTTTGATGAAAAAACGCGAAAATAACCATGAAGGAAGCGTTTTATCGAAAAAAGGACTTCAGATTCGTGTTCAGCACCCCGAAAAACCCCTTAGAGAGTAGGTTTGAAAGCGATTAAACAGAGTTTATTTTTGAGCAATTTTGATGAAAAAACGCGAAAATAACCATGAAGGAAGCGTTTTATCGAAAAAAGGACTTCAGATTCGTGTTCAGCACCCCGAAAAACCCCTTAGAGAGTAGGTTTGAAAGCGATTAAACAGAGTTTATTTTTGAGCAATTTTGATGAAAAAACGCGAAAATAACCATGAAGGAAGCGTTTTATCGAAAAAAGGACTTCAGATTCGTGTTCAGCACCCCGAAAAACCCCTTAGAGAGTAGGTTTGAAAGCGATTAAACAGAGTTTATTTTTGAGCAATTTTGATGAAAAAACGCGAAAATAACCATGAAGGAAGCGTTTTATCGAAAAAAGGACTTCAGATTCGTGTTCAGCACCCCGAAAAACCCCTTAGAGTAGGTTTGAAAGCGATTAAACAGAGTTTATTTTTGAGCAATTTTGATGAAAAAACGCGAAAATAACCATGAAGGAAGCGTTTTATCGAAAAAAGGACTTCAGATTCGTGTTCAGCACCCCGAAAAACCCCTTAGAAACTAGGTTTGAAAGCGATTAAACAGAGTTTATTTTTGAGCAATTTTGATGAAAAAACGCGAAAATAACCATGAAGGAAGCGTTTTATCGAAAAAAGGACTTCAGATTCGTGTTCAGCACCCCGAAAAACCCCTTAGAGAGTAGGTTTGAAAGCGATTAAACAGAGTTTATTTTTGAGCAATTTTGATGAAAAAACGCGAAAATAACCATGAAGGAAGCGTTTTATCGAAAAAAGGACTTCAGATTCGTGTTCAGCACCCCGAAAAACCCCTTAGAGAGTAGGTTTGAAAGCGATTAAACAGAGTTTATTTTTGAGCAATTTTGATGAAAAAACGCGAAAATAACCATGAAGGAAGCGTTTTATCGAAAAAAGGACTTCAGATTCGTGTTCAGCACCCCGAAAAACCCCTTAGAGAGTAGGTTTGAAAGCGATTAAACAGAGTTTATTTTTGAGCAATTTTGATGAAAAAACGCGAAAATAACCATGAAGGAAGCGTTTTATCGAAAAAAGGACTTCAGATTCGTGTTCAGCACCCCGAAAAACCCCTTAGAGAGTAGGTTTGAAAGCGATTAAACAGAGTTTATTTTTGAGCAATTTTGATGAAAAAACGCGAAAATAACCATGAAGGAAGCGTTTTATCGAAAAAAGGACTTCAGATTCGTGTTCAGCACCCCGAAAAACCCCTTAGAGAGTAGGTTTGAAAGCGATTAAACAGAGTTTATTTTTGAGCAATTTTGATGAAAAAACGCGAAAATAACCATGAAGGAAGCGTTTTATCGAAAAAAGGACTTCAGATTCGTGTTCAGCACCCCGAAAAACCCCTTAGAGAGTAGGTTTGAAAGCGATTAAACAGAGTTTATTTTTGAGCAATTTTGATGAAAAAACGCGAAAATAACCATGAAGGAAGCGTTTTATCGAAAAAAGGACTTCAGATTCGTGTTCAGCACCCCGAAAAACCCCTTAGAGAGTAGGTTTGAAAGCGATTAAACAGAGTTTATTTTTGAATTTTGATGAAAAAACGCGAAAATAACCATGAAGGAAGCGTTTTATCGAAAAAAGGACTTCAGATTCGTGTTCAGCACCCCGAAAAACCCCTTAGAGAGTAGGTTTGAAAGCGATTAAACAGAGTTTATTTTTGAGCAATTTTGATGAAAAAACGCGAAAATAACCATGAAGGAAGCGTTTTATCGAAAAAAGGACTTCAGATTCGTGTTCAGCACCCCGAAAAACCCCTTAGAGAGTAGGTTTGAAAGCGATTAAACAGAGTTTATTTTTGAGCAATTTTGATGAAAAAACGCGAAAATAACCATGAAGGAAGCGTTTTATCGAAAAAAGGACTTCAGATTCGTGTTCAGCACCCCGAAAAACCCCTTAGAGAGTAGGTTTGAAAGCGATTAAACAGAGTTTATTTTTGAGCAATTTTGATGAAAAAACGCGAAAATAACCATGAAGGAAGCGTTTTATCGAAAAAAGGACTTCAGATTCGTGTTCAGCACCCCGAAAAACCCCTTAGAGAGTAGGTTTGAAAGCGATTAAACAGAGTTTATTTTTGAGCAATTTTGATGAAAAAACGCGAAAATAACCATGAAGGAAGCGTTTTATCGAAAAAAGGACTTCAGATTCGTGTTCAGCACCCCGAAAAACCCCTTAGAGAGTAGGTTTGAAAGCGATTAAACAGAGTTTATTTTTGAGCAATTTTGATGAAAAAACGCGAAAATAACCATGAAGGAAGCGTTTTATCGAAAAAAGGACTTCAGATTCGTGTTCAGCACCCCGAAAAACCCCTTAGAGAGTAGGTTTGAAAGCGATTAAACAGAGTTTATTTTTGAGCAATTTTGATGAAAAAACGCGAAAATAACCATGAAGGAAGCGTTTTATCGAAAAAAGGACTTCAGATTCGTGTTCAGCACCCCGAAAAACCCCTTAGAGAGTAGGTTTGAAAGCGATTAAACAGAGTTTATTTTTGAGCAATTTTGATGAAAAAACGCGAAAATAACCATGAAGGAAGCGTTTTATCGAAAAAAGGACTTCAGATTCGTGTTCAGCACCCCGAAAAACCCCTTAGAGAGTAGGTTTGAAAGCGATTAAACAGAGTTTATTTTTGAGCAATTTTGATGAAAAAACGCGAAAATAACCATGAAGGAAGCGTTTTATCGAAAAAAGGACTTCAGATTCGTGTTCAGCACCCCGAAAAACCCCTTAGAGAGTAGGTTTGAAAGCGATTAAACAGAGTTTATTTTTGAGCAATTTTGATGAAAAAACGCGAAAATAACCATGAAGGAAGCGTTTTATCGAAAAAAGGACTTCAGATTCGTGTTCAGCACCCCGAAAAACCCCTTAGAGAGTAGGTTTGAAAGCGATTAAACAGAGTTTATTTTTGAGCAATTTTGATGAAAAAACGCGAAAATAACCATGAAGGAAGCGTTTTATCGAAAAAAGGACTTCAGATTCGTGTTCAGCACCCCGAAAAACCCCTTAGAGAGTAGGTTTGAAAGCGATTAAACAGAGTTTATTTTTGAGCAATTTTGATGAAAAAACGCGAAAATAACCATGAAGGAAGCGTTTTATCGAAAAAAGGACTTCAGATTCGTGTTCAGCACCCCGAAAAACCCCTTAGAGAGTAGGTTTGAAAGCGATTAAACAGAGTTTATTTTTGAGCAATTTTGATGAAAAAACGCGAAAATAACCATGAAGGAAGCGTTTTATCGAAAAAAGGACTTCAGATTCGTGTTCAGCACCCCGAAAAACCCCTTAGAGAGTAGGTTTGAAAGCGATTAAACAGAGTTTATTTTTGAGCAATTTTGATGAAAAAACGCGAAAATAACCATGAAGGAAGCGTTTTATCGAAAAAAGGACTTCAGATTCGTGTTCAGCACCCCGAAAAACCCCTTAGAGAGTAGGTTTGAAAGCGATTAAACAGAGTTTATTTTTGAGCAATTTTGATGAAAAAACGCGAAAATAACCATGAAGGAAGCGTTTTATCGAAAAAAGGACTTCAGATTCGTGTTCAGCACCCCGAAAAACCCCTTAGAGAGTAGGTTTGAAAGCGATTAAACAGAGTTTATTTTTGAGCAATTTTGATGAAAAAACGCGAAAATAACCATGAAGGAAGCGTTTTATCGAAAAAAGGACTTCAGATTCGTGTTCAGCACCCCGAAAAACCCCTTAGAGAGTAGGTTTGAAAGCGATTAAACAGAGTTTATTTTTGAGCAATTTTGATGAAAAAACGCGAAAATAACCATGAAGGAAGCGTTTTATCGAAAAAAGGACTTCAGATTCGTGTTCAGCACCCCGAAAAACCCCTTAGAGAGTAGGTTTGAAAGCGATTAAACAGAGTTAATTTTTGAGCAATTTTGATGAAAAAACGCGAAAATAACCATGAAGGAAGCGTTTTATCGAAAAAAGGACTTCAGATTCGTGTTCAGCACCCCGAAAAACCCCTTAGAGAGTAGGTTTGAAAGCGATTAAACAGAGTTAATTTTTGAGCAATTTTGATGAAAAAACGCGAAAATAACCATGAAGGAAGCGTTTTATCGAAAAAAGGACTTCAGATTCGTGTTCAGCACCCCGAAAAACCCCTTAGAGAGTAGGTTTGAAAGCGATTAAACAGAGTTAATTTTTGAGCAATTTTGATGAAAAAACGCGAAAATAACCATGAAGGAAGCGTTTTATCGAAAAAAGGACTTCAGATTCGTGTTCAGCACCCCGAAAAACCCCTTAGAGAGTAGGTTTGAAAGCGATTAAACAGAGTTAATTTTTGAGCAATTTTGATGAAAAAACGCGAAAATAACCATGAAGGAAGCGTTTTATCGAAAAAAGGACTTCAGATTCGTGTTCAGCACCCCGAAAAACCCCTTAGAGAGTAGGTTTGAAAGCGATTAAACAGAGTTTATTTTTGAGCAATTTTGATGAAAAAACGCGAAAATAACCATGAAGGAAGCGTTTTATCGAAAAAAGGACTTCAGATTCGTGTTCAGCACCCCGAAAAACCCCTTAGAGAGTAGGTTTGAAAGCGATTAAACAGAGTTAATTTTTGAGCAATTTTGATGAAAAAACGCGAAAATAACCATGAAGGAAGCGTTTTATCGAAAAAAGGACTTCAGATTCGTGTTCAGCACCCCGAAAAACCCCTTAGAGAGTAGGTTTGAAAGCGATTAAACAGAGTTAATTTTTGAGCAATTTTGATGAAAAAACGCGAAAATAACCATGAAGGAAGCGTTTTATCGAAAAAAGGACTTCAGATTCGTGTTCAGCACCCCGAAAAACCCCTTAGAGAGTAGGTTTGAAAGCGATTAAACAGAGTTAATTTTTGAGCAATTTTGATGAAAAAACGCGAAAATAACCATGAAGGAAGCGTTTTATCGAAAAAAGGACTTCAGATTCGTGTTCAGCACCCCGAAAAACCCCTTAGAGAGTAGGTTTGAAAGCGATTAAACAGAGTTTATTTTTGAGCAATTTTGATGAAAAAACGCGAAAATAACCATGAAGGAAGCGTTTTATCGAAAAAAGGACTTCAGATTCGTGTTCAGCACCCCGAAAAACCCCTTAGAGAGTAGGTTTGAAAGCGATTAAACAGAGTTAATTTTTGAGCAATTTTGATGAAAAAACGCGAAAATAACCATGAAGGAAGCGTTTTATCGAAAAAAGGACTTCAGATTCGTGTTCAGCACCCCGAAAAACCCCTTAGAGAGTAGGTTTGAAAGCGATTAAACAGAGTTAATTTTTGAGCAATTTTGATGAAAAAACGCGAAAATAACCATGAAGGAAGCGTTTTATCGAAAAAAGGACTTCAGATTCGTGTTCAGCACCCCGAAAAACCCCTTAGAGAGTAGGTTTGAAAGCGATTAAACAGAGTTTATTTTTGAGCAATTTTGATGAAAAAACGCGAAAATAACCATGAAGGAAGCGTTTTATCGAAAAAAGGACTTCAGATTCGTGTTCAGCACCCCGAAAAACCCCTTAGAGAGTAGGTTTGAAAGCGATTAAACAGAGTTAATTTTTGAGCAATTTTGATGAAAAAACGCGAAAATAACCATGAAGGAAGCGTTTTATCGAAAAAAGGACTTCAGATTCGTGTTCAGCACCCCGAAAAACCCCTTAGAGAGTAGGTTTGAAAGCGATTAAACAGAGTTAATTTTTGAGCAATTTTGATGAAAAAACGCGAAAATAACCATGAAGGAAGCGTTTTATCGAAAAAAGGACTTCAGATTCGTGTTCAGCACCCCGAAAAACCCCTTAGAGAGTAGGTTTGAAAGCGATTAAACAGAGTTAATTTTTGAGCAATTTTGATGAAAAAACGCGAAAATAACCATGAAGGAAGCGTTTTATCGAAAAAAGGACTTCAGATTCGTGTTCAGCACCCCGAAAAACCCCTTAGAGAGTAGGTTTGAAAGCGATTAAACAGAGTTAATTTTTGAGCAATTTTGATGAAAAAACGCGAAAATAACCATGAAGGAAGCGTTTTATCGAAAAAGGACTTCAGATTCGTGTTCAGCACCCCGAAAAACCCCTTAGAGAGTAGGTTTGAAAGCGATTAAACAGAGTTAATTTTTGAGCAATTTTGATGAAAAAACGCGAAAATAACCATGAAGGAAGCGTTTTATCGAAAAAAGGACTTCAGATTCGTGTTCAGCACCCCGAAAAACCCCTTAGAGAGTAGGTTTGAAAGCGATTAAACAGAGTTAATTTTTGAGCAATTTTGATGAAAAAACGCGAAAATAACCATGAAGGAAGCGTTTTATCGAAAAAAGGACTTCAGATTCGTGTTCAGCACCCCGAAAAACCCCTTAGAGAGTAGGTTTGAAAGCGATTAAACAGAGTTAATTTTTGAGCAATTTTGATGAAAAAACGCGAAAATAACCATGAAGGAAGCGTTTTATCGAAAAAAGGACTTCAGATTCGTGTTCAGCACCCCGAAAAACCCCTTAGAGAGTAGGTTTGAAAGCGATTAAACAGAGTTATTTTTGAGCAATTTTGATGAAAAAACGCGAAAATAACCATGAAGGAAGCGTTTTATCGAAAAAAGGACTTCAGATTCGTGTTCAGCACCCCGAAAAACCCCTTAGAGAGTAGGTTTGAAAGCGATTAAACAGAGTTAATTTTTGAGCAATTTTGATGAAAAAACGCGAAAATAACCATGAAGGAAGCGTTTTATCGAAAAAAGGACTTCAGATTCGTGTTCAGCACCCCGAAAAACCCCTTAGAGAGTAGGTTTGAAAGCGATTAAACAGAGTTAATTTTTGAGCAATTTTGATGAAAAAACGCGAAAATAACCATGAAGGAAGCGTTTTATCGAAAAAAGGACTTCAGATTCGTGTTCAGCACCCCGAAAAACCCCTTAGAGAGTAGGTTTGAAAGCGATTAAACAGAGTTTATTTTTGAGCAATTTTGATGAAAAAACGCGAAAATAACCATGAAGGAAGCGTTTTATCGAAAAAAGGACTTCAGATTCGTGTTCAGCACCCCGAAAAACCCCTTAGAGAGTAGGTTTGAAAGCGATTAAACAGAGTTAATTTTTGAGCAATTTTGATGAAAAAACGCGAAAATAACCATGAAGGAAGCGTTTTATCGAAAAAAGGACTTCAGATTCGTGTTCAGCACCCCGAAAAACCCCTTAGAGAGTAGGTTTGAAAGCGATTAAACAGAGTTAATTTTTGAGCAATTTTGATGAAAAAACGCGAAAATAACCATGAAGGAAGCGTTTTATCGAAAAAAGGACTTCAGATTCGTGTTCAGCACCCCGAAAAACCCCTTAGAGAGTAGGTTTGAAAGCGATTAAACAGAGTTAATTTTTGAGCAATTTTGATGAAAAAACGCGAAAATAACCATGAAGGAAGCGTTTTATCGAAAAAAGGACTTCAGATTCGTGTTCAGCACCCCGAAAAACCCCTTAGAGAGTAGGTTTGAAAGCGATTAAACAGAGTTAATTTTTGAGCAATTTTGATGAAAAAACGCGAAAATAACCATGAAGGAAGCGTTTTATCGAAAAAGGACTTCAGATTCGTGTTCAGCACCCCGAAAAACCCCTTAGAGAGTAGGTTTGAAAGCGATTAAACAGAGTTAATTTTTGAGCAATTTTGATGAAAAAACGCGAAAATAACCATGAAGGAAGCGTTTTATCGAAAAAAGGACTTCAGATTCGTGTTCAGCACCCCGAAAAACCCCTTAGAGTAGGTTTGAAAGCGATTAAACAGAGTTAATTTTTGAGCAATTTTGATGAAAAAACGCGAAAATAACCATGAAGGAAGCGTTTTATCGAAAAAAGGACTTCAGATTCGTGTTCAGCACCCCGAAAAACCCCTTAGAGAGTAGGTTTGAAAGCGATTAAACAGAGTTAATTTTTGAGCAATTTTGATGAAAAAACGCGAAAATAACCATGAAGGAAGCGTTTTATCGAAAAAAGGACTTCAGATTCGTGTTCAGCACCCCGAAAAACCCCTTAGAGAGTAGGTTTGAAAGCGATTAAACAGAGTTTATTTTTGAGCAATTTTGATGAAAAAACGCGAAAATAACCATGAAGGAAGCGTTTTATCGAAAAAAGGACTTCAGATTCGTGTTCAGCACCCCGAAAAACCCCTTAGAGAGTAGGTTTGAAAGCGATTAAACAGAGTTTATTTTTGAGCAATTTTGATGAAAAAACGCGAAAATAACCATGAAGGAAGCGTTTTATCAAAAAAGGACTTCAGATTCGTGTTCAGCACCCCGAAAAACCCCTTAGAGAGTAGGTTTGAAAGCGATTAAACAGAGTTTATTTTTGAGCAATTTTGATGAAAAAACGCGAAAATAACCATGAAGGAAGCGTTTTATCGAAAAAAGGACTTCAGATTCGTGTTCAGCACCCCGAAAAACCCCTTAGAGAGTAGGTTTGAAAGCGATTAAACAGAGTTTATTTTTGAGCAATTTTGATGAAAAAACGCGAAAATAACCATGAAGGAAGCGTTTTATCGAAAAAAGGACTTCAGATTCGTGTTCACCACCCCGAAAAACCCCTTAGAGAGTAGGTTTGAAAGCGATTAAACAGAGTTTATTTTTGAGCAATTTTGATGAAAAAACGCGAAAATAACCGAAAAAAGGACTTCAGATTCGTGTTCACCACCCCGAAAAACCCCTTAGAGAGTAGGTTTGAAAGCGATTAAACAGAGTTTATTTTTTGAGCAATTTTGATGAAAAAACGCGAAAATAACCATGAAGGAAGCGTTTTATCGAAAAAAGGACTTCAGATTCGTGTTCAGCACCCCGAAAAACCCCTTAGAGAGTAGGTTTGAAAGCGATTAAACAGAGTTTATTTTTGAGCAATTTTGATGAAAAAACGCGAAAATAACCATGAAGGAAGCGTTTTATCGAAAATGACTTCAGATTCGTGTTCAGCACCCCGAAAAAACCCCTTAGAGAGTAGGTTTGAAAGGGATTAAACAGAGTTAATTTTTGAGCAATTTTGAAGAAAAATCGCGAAAATAACCATGAAGGAAGCGTTTTATCGAAAAACGGACTTCAGATTCGTGTTCAGCACCCCGGAAAACCCCTTAGAGAGTAGGTTTGAAAGCGATTAAACAGAGTTTATTTTTGAGCAATTTTGATGAAAAAACGCGAAAATAACCATGAAGGAAGCGTTTTATCGATAAACGGACTTCAGATTCGTGGTCAGCACCCCAGAAAACCCCTTAGAGAGTAGGTTTGAAAGCGATTAAACAGAGTTTATTTTTGAGCAATTTTGATGAAAAAACGCGAAAATAACCATGAAGGAAGCGTTTTATCGAAAACGGACTTCAGATTCGTGTTCAGTACCCCGAAAAACCGCTTAGAGAGTAGGTTTGAAAGCGATTAAACAGAGTTAATTTTTGATAATTTTGATGAAAAAAAGCGAAATTTAAACCCTG
>JAVIWC010000415.1:0-17456 GCA_031894815.1 Creontiades dilutus
GAAGTTTCATTGAGATTGGTCCAGAACTCCCGGAGTTATAAGTGTAACAAGGATTTCACGTTTGCGCATGCGCAGAGGCAACTATTGATCCGGGAATCATGAAACTTGTAGGAACTTATCTACACATCGAACTGAACAAACCTTGAATGTTTCATCGAGATTGGTATAGAACTCTCGTAGTTATAAGTGTTACAAGGATTTCACGTTTGCGCATGCTCAGAGGCTTCTATTGATCCAATGATCATGAAACTCATAGGTTCTCATCTACACATCAAACTGAACTAACCTTAGAAGTTTCATCGATATTGGTCCAGAACTTCTGGAGTTATAAGTGTAAAAGGGATTTCTAGTTTGCGCATGCGCAGAGGCTACTATTGATCAGGGAATCTTGAAACTCGTAGGAACTCATCTACACATCGATCTGAACAAACCTTGGAAGTTTCATTGAGATTGGTCCAGAACTTCTGGAGTTATAAGTGTAAAAAGGATTTCACGTTTGCGCATGCGCAGAGGCTACTATTGATCAGGGAATCTTGAAACTCGTAGGAACTCATCCACACATCGAACTGAACAAACCTTGAATGTTTCATCGAGATTGGTCGAGAACTCCGGAGTTATAAGTGTACAAGGATTTCACGTTTGCGCATGCGCAGAGGCTACTATTGATCCGGGAATCATGAAACTCATAGGAACTCATCTACACATCAAACTGAACAAACCTTAGAAGTTTCATCGAGATTGGTCCAGAACTTCTGGAGTTATAAGTGTAAGAAGGATTTCACGTTTGCGCATGCGCAGAGGCTACTATTGATCAGGGAATCTTGAAACTCGTAGGAACTCATCTACACATCAAACTGAACAAACCTTAGAAGTTTCATCGAGATTGGTCGAGAAGTCGCGGAGTTATAAGTGTAAGAAGGATTTCACGTTTGCGCATGCGCAGAGGCTACTATTGATCCGGGAATCATGAAACTCATAGGGGCTCATCTACACATCAAACTGAACAAACCTTAGAAGTTTCATCGAGATTGGTCCAGAACTTCTGGAGTTATAAGTGTAAGAAGGATTTCACATTTGCGCATGCGCAGAGGCTACTATTGATCAGGGAATCTTGAAACTGTTAGGAACTCATCTACACATCAAACTGAACAAACCTTAGAAGTTTCATCGAGATTGGTCAAGAACTTCCGGAGTTATATGTGTAAGAAGGATTTCACGTTTGCGCACTGGCAGAGGCTTCTATTGATCCAATGATCATGAAACTCATAGGTTCTCATCTACACATCAAACTGAACAAACCTTAGAAGTTTCATCGAGATTGGTATAGAACTCTCGTAGTTATGAGTGTAACTAGGTTTTCACGTTTGCGCATGCGCAGAGACTACTATTGATCCGGGAATCATGAAACTCGTAGGAACTCATCTACAGATCGAACTAAACAAACCTTGAATGTTTCATTGAGATTGGTCCAGAACTCCCGGAGTTATATGTGTAACAAGGATTTCACGTTTGCGCATGCGCAGAGGCTACTATTGATCAGGGAATCTTGAAACTGGTAGGAACTCATCTACACATCAAACTGAACAAACCTTAGAAGTTTCATCGAGATTGGTCCAGAACTCTGGAGTTATAAGTGTAAGAAGGATTTCACGTTTGCGCATGCGCAGAGGCTACTATTGATCCGGGAATCATGAAACTTGTGAGAACTCATCTACACATCGAACTGAACAAACCTTGAATGTTTCATCGAGATTGGTATAGAACTCTCGTAGTTATAAGTGTAACAAGGATTTCACGTTTGCGCATGCGCAGAGGCTTCTATTGATCCAATGATCATGAAACTCATAGGTTCTCATCTACACATCAAACTGAACAAACCTTAGAAGTTTCATCGATATTGGTCCAGAACTTCTGGAGTTATAAGTGTAAAAGTGATTTCTAGTTTGCGCATGCGCAGAGGCTACTATTGATCAGGGAATCTTGAAACTCGTAGGAACTCATCTACACATCGATCTGAACAAACCTTGGAAGTTTCATTGAGATTGGTCCAGAACTCCCGGAGTTATAAGTGTAACAAGGATTTCACGTTTGCGCATGCGCAGAGGCTACTATTGATCCGGGAATCATGAAACTTGTAGGAACTTATCTACACATCGAACTGAACAAACCTTGAATGTTTCATCGAGATTGGTATAGAACTCTCGTAGTTATAAGTGTAACAAGGATTTCACGTTTGCGCATGCGCAGAGGCTTCTATTGATCCAATGATCATGAAACTCATAGGTTCTCATCTACACATCAAACTGAACAAACCTTAGAAGTTTCATCGATATTGGTCCAGAACTTCTGGAGTTATAAGTGTAAAAGGGATTTCTAGTTTGCGCATGCGCAGAGGCTACTATTGATCAGGGAATCTTGAAACTCGTAGGAACTCATCTACACATCGATCTGAACAAACCTTAGAAGTTTCATCGAGATTGGTCCAGAACTTCTGGAGTTATAAGTGTAAAAAGGATTTCACGTTTGCGCATGCGCAGAGGCTACTATTGATCCGGGAATCATGAAACTGTTAGGAACTCATCTAAACATCGAACTGAACAAACCTTAGAAGTTTCATCGAGATTGGTCCAGAACTCCTGGAGTTATAAGTGTAACAAGGATTTCACGTTTGCGCATGCGCAGAGGCAACTATTGATCCGGGAATCATGAAACTTGTAGGAACTTATCTACACATCGAACTGAACAAACCTTGAATGTTTCATCGAGATTGGTATAGAACTCGCGTAGTTGTAAGTGTAACAAGGATTTCACGTTTGCGCATGCGCAGAGGCTTCTATTGATCCAATGATCATGAAACTCATAGGTTCTCATCTACACATCAAACTGAACAAACCTTAGAAGTTTCATCGAGATTGGTCCAGAACTTCTGGAGTTATAAGTGTAACAAGGATTTCACGTTTGCGCATGCGCAGAGGCTACTATTGATCAGGGAATCATGAACCTCATAGGGGCTCATCTACACATCGAACTGAACAAACCTTAGAAGTTTCATCGAGATTGGTCCAGAACTTCTGGAGTTATAAGTGTAACAAGGATTTCACGTTTGCGCATGCGCAGAGGCTACTATTGATCCGGGAATCATGAAACTGTAGGAACTCATCTACACATCAAACTGAACAAACCTTGAAGTTTCATCGAGATTGGTATAGAACTCTCGGAGTTATAAGTGTAACAAGGATTTCACGTTTGCGCATGCGCAGAGGCTTCTATTGATCCAATGATCATGAAACTCATAGGTTCTCATCTACACATCAAACTAAACTAACCTTAGAAGTTTCATCGAGATTGGTCCAGAACTCTGGAGTTATAAGTGTAGAAGGATTTCACGTTTGCGCATGCGCAGAGGCTACTATTGATCCGGGAATCCGGAAAATAGAAGGAACTCATCTACACATCGAACTGAACAAACCTTGATGTTTCATCGAGATTGATATAGAAATCTCGTCAGTTATAAGTGTTACAAGGATTTCACGTTTGCGCATGCGCAGAGGCTACTATTGATCAGGGAATCATGAAACTCATAGGAACTCATCTACACATCAAACTGAACAAACCTTAGAAGTTTCATCGAGATTGGTCCAGAACTTCTGGAGTTATAAGTGTAAGAAGGATTTCACGTTTGCGCATGCGCAGAGGCTACTATTGATCAGGGAATCATGAAACTCGTAGGGTCTCATCAACACATCGAACTGAACAAACCTTAGAAGTTTCATCGAGATTGGTCCAGAACTTCTGGAGTTATAAGTGTAACAAGGATTTCTAGTTTGCGCATGCGCAGAGGCTACTATTGATCCGGGAATCATGAAACTTGTAGGAACTTATCTACACATCGAACTGAAACAAACCTTGAAGTTTCATCGAGATTGGTATAGAACTCTCGGAGTTATAAGTGTAACAAGGATTTCACGTTTGCGCATGCGCAGAGGCTACTATTGATCCAATGATCATGAAACTCATAGGTTCTCATCTACACATCAAACTGAACAAACCTTAGAAGTTTCATCGAGATTGGTCCAGAACTTCTGGAGTTATAAGTGTAAGAAGGATTTCACGTTCGCGCATGCGCAGAGGCTACTATTGATCCGGGAATCATGAAACTTGTAGGAACTCATCTACACATCGAACTGAACAAACCTTGAAGTTTCATCGAGATTGGTATAGAACTCTCGGAGTTATAAGTGTACAAGGATTTCACGTTTGCGCATGCGCAGAGGCTTCTATTGATCCAATGATCATGAAACTCATAGGTTCTCATCTACACAACAAACTGAACAAACCTTAGAAGTTTCATCGAGATTGGTTGAGAACTCTAGGAGTTATAAGTGTAAGAAGGATTTCACGTTTGCGCATGCGCAGAGGCTACTATTGATCCAGGAATCATGAACCTCATAGGGGCTCATCTACACATCAAACTGAACAAACCTTAGAAGTTTCATCGAGATTGGTCCAGAACTTCTGGAGTTATAAGTGTAAGAAGGATTTCACATTTGCGCATGCGCAGAGGCTACTATTGATCAGGGAATCTTGAAACTGTTAGGAACTCATCTACACATCAAACTGAACAAACCTTAGAAGTTTCATCGAGATTGGTCAAGAACTTCCGGAGTTATATGTGTAAGAAGGATTTCACGTTTGCGCACTGGCAGAGGCTTCTATTGATCCAATGATCATGAAACTCATAGGTTCTCATCTACACATCAAACTGAACAAACCTTAGAAGTTTCATCGAGATTGGTATAGAACTCTCGTAGTTATGAGTGTAACTAGGTTTTCACGTTTGCGCATGCGCAGAGACTACTATTGATCCGGGAATCATGAAACTCGTAGGAACTCATCTACAGATCGAACTGAACAAACCTTGAATGTTTCGTTGAGATTGGTCCAGAACAGAACTCCCGGAGTTATATGTGTAACAAGGATTTCACGTTTGCGCATGCGCAGAGGCTACTATTGATCAGGGAATCTTGAAACTGGTAGGAACTCATCTACACATCAAACTGAACAAATCTTAGAAGTTTCATCGAGATTGGTCAAGAACTTCCGGAGTTATATGTGTAAGAAGGATTTCACGTTTGCGCACGGGCAGAGGCTTCTATTGATCCAATGATCATGAAACTCATAGGTTCTCATCTACACATCAAACTGAACAAACCTTAGAAGTTTCATCGAGATTGGTTGAGAGCTGCTGGAGTTATAAGTGTAAGAAGGATTTCACGTTTGCGCATGCGCAGAGGCTACTATTGATCCGGGAATCATGAAACTTGTAGGAACTTATCTACACATCGAACTGAACAAACCTTGAATGTTTCATCGAGATTGGTATAGAACTCTCGTAGTTATAAGTGTAACAAGGATTTCACGTTTGCGCATGCGCAGAGGCTTCTATTGATCCAATGATCATGAAACTCATAGGTTCTCATCTACACATCAAACTGAACAAACCTTAGAAGTTTCATCGATATTGGTCCAGAACTTCTGGAGTTATAAGTGTAAAAGGGATTTCTAGTTTGCGCATGCGCAGAGGCTACTATTGATCAGGGAATCTTGAAACTCGTAGGAACTCATCTACACATCGATCTGAACAAACCTTAGAAGTTTCATTGAGATTGGTCCAGAACTCCCGGAGTTATAAGTGTAACAAGGATTTCACGTTTGCGCATGCGCAGAGGCTACTATTGATCCGGGAATCATGAAACTTGTAGGAACTCATCTACACATCGAACTGAACAAACCTTGAATGTTTCATCGAGATTGGTATAGAACTCTCGTAGTTATAAGTGTAACAAGGATTTCACGTTTGCGCATGCGCAGAGGCTTCTATTGATCCAATGATCATGAAACTCATAGGTTCTCATCTACACATCAAACTGAACAAACCTTAGAAGTTTCATCGATATTGGTCCAGAACTTCTGGAGTTATAAGTGTAAAAGGGATTTCTAGTTTGCGCATGCGCAGAGGCTACTATTGATCAGGGAATCTTGAAACTCGTAGGAACTCATCTACACATCGAACTGAACAAACCTTAGAAGTTTCATTGAGATTGGTCCAGAACTCCCGGAGTTATAAGTGTAACAAGGATTTCACGTTTGCGCATGCGCAGAGGCTACTATTGATCCGGGAATCATGAAACTGTAGGAACTCATCTACACATCGAACTGAACAAACCTTGAATGTTTCATCGAGATTGGTATAGATCTCTCGTAGTTATAAGTGTAACAGGGATTTCACGTTTGCGCATGCGCAGAGGCTTCTATTGATCCAATGATCATGAAACTCATAGGTTCTCATCTACACATCAAACTGAACAAACCTTAGAAGTTTCATCGAGATTGGTCCAGAACTTCTGGAGTTATAAGTGTAATAAGGATTTCACGTTTGCGCATGCGCAGAGGCTACTATTGATCAGGGAATCTTGAAACTCGTAGGAACTCATCTACACATCAAACTGAACAAACCTTGGAAGTTTCATCGAGATTGGTCCAGAACTCCCGGAGTTATAAGTGTAACAAGGATTTCACGTTTGCGCATGCGCAGAGGCTACTATTGATCCGGGAATCATGAAACTTGTAGGAACTTATCTACACATCAAACTGAACAAACCTTGAATGTTTCATCGAGATTGGTATAGAACTCTCGGAGTTATAAGTGTAACAAGGATTTCACGTTTGCGCATGCGCAGAGGCTACTATTGATCCAATAATCATGAAACTCATAGGTTCTCATCTACACATCAAACTGAACTAACCTTAGAAGTTTCATCGAGATTGGTTGAGAACTCCTGGAGTTTTGGGTGTAACAAGGATTTCACGTTTGCGCATGCGCAGAGGGTACTATTGATCCGGGAATCATGAAACTCATAGGAACTCATCTACACATCAAACTGAACAAACCTTAGAAGTTTCATCGAGATTGGTCCAGAACTTCTGGAGTTATAAGTGTAACAAGGATTTCACGTTTGCGCATGCGCAGAGGCTACTATTGATCAGGGAATCTTGAAACTCGTAGGAACTCATCTACACATCAAACTGAACAAACCTTAGAAGTTTCATCGAGATTGGTCCAGAACTTCGGAGTTATAAGTGTAAGAAGGATTTCACGTTTGCGCATGCGCAGAGGCTACTATTGATCCAGGGAATCATGAAACTCATAGGAACTCATCTACACATCAAACTGAACAAACCTTAGAAGTTTCATCGAGATTGGTCCAGAACTCCGGAGTTATAAGTGTAAGAAGGATTTCACGTTTGCGCATGCGCAGAGGCTACTATTGATCAGGGAATCATGAAACTCGTAGGAACTCATCTACACATCAAACTGAACAAACCTTAGAAGTTTCATCGAGATTGGTCCAGAACTCTCGGAGTTATAAGTGTAACAAGGATTTCACGTTTGCGCATGCGCAGAGGCTACTATTGATCCGGGAATCATGAAACTCGTAGGAACTCATCTACACATCAAACTGAACAAACCTTGAATGTTTCATCGAGATTGGTATAGAACTCTCGGAGTTATAAGTGTAAGAAGGATTTCACGTTTGCGCATGCGCAGAGGCTACTATTGATCCGGGAATCATGAAACTCATAGGTTCTCATCTACACATCAAACTGAACAAACCTTAGAAGTTTCATCGAGATTGGTCCAGAACTTCTGGAGTTATAAGTGTAAGAAGGATTTCACATTTGCGCATGCGCAGAGGCTACTATTGATCAGGGAATCTTGAAACTGTTAGGAACTCATCTACACATCAAACTGAACAAACCTTAGAAGTTTCATCGAGATTGGTCAAGAACTTCCGGAGTTATATGTGTAAGAAGGATTTCACGTTTGCGCACTGGCAGAGGCTTCTATTGATCCAATGATCATGAAACTCATAGGTTCTCATCTACACATCAAACTGAACAAACCTTAGAAGTTTCATCGAGATTGGTATAGAACTCTCGTAGTTATGAGTGTAACTAGGTTTTCACGTTTGCGCATGCGCAGAGACTACTATTGATCCGGGAATCATGAAACTCGTAGGAACTCATCTACAGATCGAACTGAACAAACCTTGAATGTTTCATTGAGATTGGTCCAGAACTCCCGGAGTTATATGTGTAACAAGGATTTCACGTTTGCGCATGCGCAGAGGCTACTATTGATCAGGGAATCTTGAAACTGGTAGGAACTCATCTACACATCAAACTGAACAAATCTTAGAAGTTTCATCGAGATTGGTCAAGAACTTCCGGAGTTATAAGTGTAAAAGGGATTTCTAGTTTGCGCATGCGCAGAGGCTACTATTGATCCAATGATCATGAAACTCATAGGTTCTCATCTACACATCAAACTGAACAAACCTTAGAAGTTTCATCGAGATTGGTATAGAACTCTCGGAGTTATAAGTGTAAGAAGGATTTCACGTTTGCGCATGCGCAGAGGCTACTATTGATCCGGGAATCATGAAACTCGTAGGAACTCATCTACACATCGAACTGAACTAATCTTGAAAGTTTCATCGAGATTGGTCCAGAACTCCCGGAGTTATATGTGTAACAAGGATTTCACGTTTGCGCATGCGCAGAGGCTACTATTGATCAGGGAATCTTGAAACTGGTAGGAACTCATCTACACATCAAACTGAACAAATCTTAGAAGTTTCATCGAGATTGGTCAAGAACTTCCGGAGTTATATGTGTAAGAAGGATTTCACGTTTGCGCATGCGCAGAGGCTTCTATTGATCCAATGATCATGAAACTCATAGGTTCTCATCTACACATCAAACTGAACAAACCTTAGAAGTTTCATCGAGATTGGTTTAAAGCTCATGGAGTTATAAGTGTAAGAAGGATTTCACGTTTGCGCATGCGCAGAGGCTACTATTGATCCGGGAATCATGAAACTGTAGGAACTCATCTACACATCAAACTGAACAAACCTTAGAAGTTTCATCGAGATTGGTCCAGAACTCCCGGAGTTATAAGTGTAACAAGGATTTCACGTTTGCGCATGCGCAGAGGCTACTATTGATCCGGGAATCATGAAACTTGTAGGAACTTATCTACACATCTAACTGAACAAACCTTCGAAGTTTCATCGAGATTGGTCGAGAGATCTGCTGGAGTTATAAGTGTAAAATGGATTTCACGTTTGCGCATGCGCAGAGGCTACTATTGATCCGGGAATCATGAAACTTGTAGGAACATATCTACACATCGAACTGAACAAACCTTGAATGTTTCATCGAGATTGGTATAGAACTCAAGTAGTTATAAGTGTAACAAGGATTTCACGTTTGCGCATGCGCAGAGGCTTCTATTGATCCAATGATCATGAAACTCATAGGTTCTCATCTACACATCAAACTGAACAAACCTTAGAAGTTTCATCGATATTGGTCCAGAACTTCTGGAGTTATAAGTGTAGAAGGGATTTCTCGTTTGCGCATGCGCAGAGGCTACTATTGATCAGGGAATCATGAAACTCGTAGGAACTCATCTACACATCGAACTGAACAAACCTTAGAAGTTTCATCGAGATTGGTCCAGAACTTCGGAGTTATAAGTGTAACAAGGATTTCACGTTTGCGCATGCGCAGAGGCTACTATTGATCCGGGAATCATGAAACTGTAGGAACTCATCTACACATCAAACTGAACAAACCTTAGAATGTTTCATCGAGATTGGTATAGAAATCTCGGAGTTATAAGTGTAAGAAGGATTTCACGTTTGCGCATGCGCAGAGGCTACTATTGATCCGGGAATCATGAACCTCATAGCGGCTCATGTACACATCAAACTGAACAAACCTTAGAAGTTTCATCGAGATTGGTCCAGAACTTCTGGAGTTATAAGTGTAAAAAGGATTTCACGTTTGCGCATGCGCAGAGGCTACTATTGATCAGGGAATCTTGAAACTCGTAGGAACTCATCTACACATCGAACTGAACAAACGTTGAATGTTTCATCGAGATTGGTCGAGAACTCCCGGAGTTATAAGTGTAACAAGGATTTCACGTTTGCGCATGCGCAGAGGCTACTATTGATCCGGGAATCATGAAACTTGTAGGAACTCATCTACACATCGAACTGGACAAACCTTGAATGTTTCATCGAGATTGGTCCAGAACTTCTGGAGTTATAAGTGTAAGAAGGATTTCACGTTTGCGCATGCGCAGAGGCTACTATTGATCCTGGAATCATGAAACTTGTAGGAACTAATCTACACATCAAACTGAACAAACCTTGAAAGTTTCATCGAGATTGGTCAAGAACTTCGGAGTTATAAGTGTAAGAAGGATTTCACGTTTGCGCATGCGCAGAGGCTTCTATTGATCCAATGGTCATGAAACTCATAGGTTCTCATCTACACATCAAACTGAACAAACCTTAGAAGTTTCATCGAGATTGGTAGAACTCTGGAGTTATAAGTGTAAAAGGTTTTCACGTTTGCGCATGCGCAGAGACTACTATTGATCCGGGAATCTTGAAACTCGTAGGAACTCATCTACACATCGAACTGAACTAACCTTGAATGTTTCATTGAGATTGGTCCAGAACTCCGGAGTTATAAGTGTAACAAGGATTTCACGTTTGCGCATGTGCAGAGGCTACTATTGATCCGGGAATCATGAAACTGTAGGTTCTCATCTACACATCAAACTGAACAAACCTTAGGAGTTTCATTGAGATTGGTCCAAAACTCCCGGAGTTATAAGTGTAAGAAGGATTTCACGTTTGCGCATGCGCAGAGGCTACTATTGATCCAATGATCATGAAACTCATAGGTTCTCATCTACACATCAAACTGAACAAACCTTAGAAGTTTCATCGAGATTGGTCCAGAACTTCGGAGTTATAAGTGTAAAAGGATTTCACGTTTGCGCATGCGCAGAGGCTACTATTGATCAGGGAATCATGAAACTCGTAGGAACTCATCTACACATCAAACTGAACAAACCTTAGAAGTTTCATCGAGATTGGTCCAGAACTCTCGGAGTTATAAGTGTAACAAGGATTTCACGTTTGCGCATGCGCAGAGGCTACTATTGATCCGGGAATCATGAAACTTGTAGGAACTCATCTACACATCGAACTGAACAAACCTTGAATGTTTCATCGAGATTGGTATAGAACTCTCGTAGTTATAAGTGTAACAAGGATTTCACGTTTGCGCATGCGCAGACGCTTCTATTGATCCAATGGTCATGAAACTCATAGGTTCTCATCTACACATCAAACTGAACAAACCTTAGAAGTTTCATCGAGATTGGTCCAGAACTTCTGGAGTTATAAGTGTAAAAAGGATTTCACGTTTGCGCATGCGCAGAGGCTACTATTGATCAGGGAATCTTGAAACTCGTAGGAACTCATCTACACATCGAACTGAACAAACCTTGAATGTTTCATCGAGATTGGTCGAGAAATCCCGGAGTTATAAGTGTAAGAAGGATTTCACGTTTGCGCATGCGCAGAGGCTACTATTGATCCGGGAATCATGAACCTCATAGGGGCTCATCTACACATCAAACTGAACAAACCTTAGAAGTTTCATCGAGATTGGTCCAGAACTTCTGGAGTTATAAGTGTAAGAAGGATTTCACTTTTGCGCATGCGCAGAGGCTACTATTGATCAGGGAATCTTGAAACTGTTAGGAACTCATCTACACATCAAACTGAACAAACCTTAGAAGTTTCATCGAGATTGGTCACGAACTTCCGGAGTTATATGTGTAAGAAGGATTTCACGTTTGCGCACAGGCAGAGGCTTCTGTTGATCCAATGATCATGAAACTCATAGGAACTCATCTACACATCAAACTGAACAAACCTTAGAAGTTTCATCGAGATTGGTATAGAACTCTCGGAGTTATAAGTGTAACAAGGATTTCACGTTTGCGCATGCGCAGAGGCTACTATTGATCAATGATCATGAAACTCGTAGGTTCTCATCTACACATCAAACTGAACAAACCTTAGAAGTTTCATCGAGATTGGTATATAACTCTCGGAGTTATTAGTGTAACAAGGATTTCACGTTTGCGCAGGCGCAGAGGCTACTATTGATCAGGGAATCATGAAACTCGTAGGAACTTATCTACACATCAAACTGAACAAACCTTGAAGTTTCATCGAGATTGGTCCAGAACTCTCTGGAGTTATAAGTGTAACAAGGATTTCACGTTTGCGCATGCGCAGAGGCTACTATTGATCCGGGAATCATGAAACTTGTAGGAACTCATCTACACATCGAACTGAACAAACCTTGAAGTTTCATCGAGATTGGTATAGAACTCTCGGAGTTATAAGTGTAACAAGGATTTCACGTTTGCGCATGCGCAGAGGCTACTATTGATCCAATGATCATGAAACTCATAGGTTCTCATCTACACATCAAACTGAACAAACCTTAGAAGTTTCATCGAGATTGGTCCAGAACTCTGGAGTTATAAGTGTAACAAGGATTTCACGTTTGCGCATGCGCAGAGGCTACTATTGATCCAGGGAATCATGAAACTCGTAGGAACTCATCTACACATCAAACTGAACAAACCTTAGAAGTTTCATCGAGTTTTGTTGAGAGCTGCTGGTGTTATATGTGTAAGAAGGATTTCACGTTTGCGCATGCGCAGAGGCTACTATTGATCCGGGAATCATGAAACTCGTAGGAACTCATCTACACATCAAACTGAACAAACCTTAGAAGTTTCATCGAGATTGGTCCAGAACTTCTGGAGTTATAAGTGTAAGAAGGATTTCACATTTGCGCATGCGCAGAGGCTACTATTGATCAGGGAATCATGAAACTGTTGGGAACTCATCTACACATCAAACTGAACAAACTTCGGAAGTTTCATCGAGATTGGTCAAGAACTTCCGGAGTTATATGTGTAACAATGATTTCACGTTTGCGCACTGGCAGAGGCTTCTATTGATCCAATGATCATGAAACTCATAGGTTCTCATCTACACATCAAACTGAACAAACCTTAGAAGTTTCATCGAGATTGGTATAGAACTCTCGGAGTTATAAGTGTAAGAAGGATTTCACGTTTGCGCATGCGCAGAGGCTACTATTGATCCGGGAATCATGAAACTCGTAGGAACTCATCTACACATCGAACTGAACAAACCTTGAAGTTTCATCGAGATTGGTCCAGAACTTCGGAGTTATAAGTGTAACAAGGATTTCACGTTTGCGCATGCGCAGAGGCTACTATGATGATCTGGTAGGAACTCATCTACACATCAAACTGAACAAACCTTAGAAGTTTCATCGAGATTGGTCCAGAATCCGGAGTTATAGTGTAAGAAGGATTTCACGTTTGAAACTATTGATCAGGGATCATGAAACTAGGAACTCATCTACACATCAAACTGAACAAACCTTAGAAGTTTCATCGAGATTGGTCAATCTTGAAACTGTTAGGAACTCATCTACACATCAAACTGAACAAACCTTAGAAGTTTCATCGAGATTGGTCAAGAACTTCCGGAGTTATATGTGTAAGAAGGATTTCACGTTTGCGCACTGGCAGAGGCTTCTATTGATCCAATGATCATGAAACTCATAGGTTCTCATCTACACATCAAACTGAACAAACCTTAGAAGTTTCATCGAGATTGGTATAGAACTCTCGTAGTTATGAGTGTAACTAGGTTTTCACGTTTGCGCATGCGCAGAGACTACTATTGATCCGGGAATCATGAAACTCGTAGGAACTCATCTACAGATCGAACTAAACAAACCTTGAATGTTTCATTGAGATTGGTCCAGAACTCCCGGAGTTATATGTGTAACAAGGATTTCACGTTTGCGCATGCGCAGAGGCTACTATTGATCAGGGAATCTTGAAACTGGTAGGAACTCATCTACACATCAAACTGAACAAATCTTAGAAGTTTCATCGAGATGTGTCAAGAACTTCCGGAGTTATATGTGTAAGAAGGATTTCACGTTTGCGCACGGGCAGAGGCTTCTATTGATCCAATGATCATGAAACTCATAGGTTCTCATCTACACATCAAACTGAACAAACCTTAGAAGTTTCATCGAGATTGGTTGAGAGCTGCTGGAGTTATAAGTGTAAGAAGGATTTCACGTTTGCGCATGCGCAGAGGCTACTATTGATCCGGGAATCATGAAACTTGTAGGAACTTATCTACACATCGAACTGAACAAACCTTGAATGTTTCATCGAGATTGGTATAGAACTCTCGTAGTTATAAGTGTAACAAGGATTTCACGTTTGCGCATGCGCAGAGGCTTCTATTGATCCAATGATCATGAAACTCATAGGTTCTCATCTACACATCAAACTGAACAAACCTTAGAAGTTTCATCGATATTGGTCCAGAACTTCTGGAGTTATAAGTGTAAAAGGCATTTCTAGTTTGCGCATGCGCAGAGGCTACTATTGATCAGGGAATCTTGAAACTCGTAGGAACTCATCTACACATCGATCTGAACAAACCTTGGAAGTTTCATTGAGATTGGTCCAGAACTCGGAGTTATAAGTGTAACAAGGATTTCACGTTTGCGCATGCGCAGAGGCTACTATTGATCCGGGAATCATGAAACTGTAGGAACTCATCTACACATCGAACTGAACAAACCTTGAATGTTTCATCGAGATTGGTATAGAACTCTCGTAGTTATAAGTGTAACAAGGATTTCACGTTTGCGCATGCGCAGAGGCCTCTATTGATCCAATGATCATGAAACTCTTAGGTTCTCATCTACACATCAAACTGAACAAACCTTAGAAGTTTCATCGAGATTGGTGGAGATCTCCCGTAGTTATAAGTGTAAGAAGGATTTCACGTTTGCGCATGCGCAGAGGCTACTATTGATCAGGGAATCTTGAAACTCGTAGGAACTTATGCACACATCGAACTGAACAAACCTTAGAAGTTTCATCGAGATTGGTCCAGAACTTCCGGAGTTATAAGTGTAACAAGGATTTCACGTTTGCGCATGCGCAGAGGCTACTATTGATCCGGGAATCATGAAACTGTAGGAACTCATTACTACACATCAAACTGAACAAACCTTGAAGTTTCATCGAGATTGGTATAGAACTCTGGAGTTATAAGTGTAAGAAGGATTTCACGTTTGCGCATGCGCAGAGGCTACTATTGATCCGGGAATCATGAAACTAAAAGGTTCTCATCTACACAGTCAAAGTGAACAAACCTTAGAAGTTTCATCGAGATTGGTCCAGAACTTCTGGAGTTATAAGTGTAACAAGGATTTCACGTTTGCGCATGCGCAGAGGCTACTATTGATCCGGGAATCATGAAACTGTAGGAACTCATCTACACATCAAACTGAACAAACCTTAGAAGTTTCATCGAGATTGGTATAGAACTCTCGGAGTTATAAGTGTACAAGGATTTCACGTTTGCGCATGCGCAGAGGCTACTATTGATCCAATGATCATGAAACTCATAGGTTCTCATCTACACATCAAACTGAACAAACCTTAGAAGTTTCATCGAGATTGGTCCAGAACTCTCGGAGTTATAAGTGTAACAAGGATTTCACGTTTGCGCATGCGCAGAGGCTACTATTAATCCGGGAATCATGAAACATGTAGGAACTTATCTACACATCGAACTGAACAAACCTTAGAAGTTTCATCGAGATTGGTCCAGAACTCCGGAGTTATAAGTGTAACAAGGATTTCACGTTTGCGCATGCGCAGAGGCTACTATTGATCCGGGAATCATGAAACTCGTAGGAACTAATCTACACATCGAACTGAACAAACCTTAGAAGTTTCATCGAGATTGGTCCAGAACTCGGAGTTATAAGTGTAAGAAGGATTTCACGTTTGCGCATGCGCAGAGGCTACTATTGATCCGGGAATCATGAAACTCATAGGAACTCATCTACACATCAAACTGAACAAACCTTAGAAGTTTCATCGAGATTGGTCCAGAACTTCTGGAGTTATAAGTGTAAGAAGGATTTCACATTTGCGCATGCGCAGAGGCTACTATTGATCAGGGAATCTTGAAACTGTTAGGAACTCATCTACACATCAAACTGAACAAACCTTAGAAGTTTCATCGAGATTGGTCAAGAACTTCCGGAGTTATATGTGTAAGAAGGATTTCACGTTTGCGCACTGGCAGAGGCTTCTATTGATCCAATGATCATGAAACTCATAGGTTCTCATCTACACATCAAACTGAACAAACCTTAGAAGTTTCATCGAGATTGGTATAGAACTCTCGTAGTTATGAGTGTAACTAGGTTTTCACGTTTGCGCATGCGCAGAGACTACTATTGATCCGGGAATCATGAAACTCGTAGGAACTCATCTACAGATCGAACTGAACAAACCTTGAATGTTTCATTGAGATTGGTCCAGAACTCCCGGAGTTATATGTGTAACAAGGATTTCACGTTTGCGCATGCGCAGAGGCTACTATTGATCAGGGAATCTTGAAACTGGTAGGAACTCATCTACACATCAAACTGAACAAATCTTAGAAGTTTCATCGAGATTGGTCAAGAACTTCCGGAGTTATATGTGTAAGAAGGATTTCACGTTTGCGCACGGGCAGAGGCTTCTATTGATCCAATGATCATGAAACTCATAGGTTCTCATCTACACATCAAACTGAACAAACCTTAGAAGTTTCATCGAGATTGGTTGAGAGCTGCTGGAGTTATAAGTGTAAGAAGGATTTCACGTTTGCGCATGCGCAGAGGCTACTATTGATCCGGGAATCATGAAACTTGTAGGAACTTATCTACACATCGAACTGAACAAACCTTGAATGTTTCATCGAGATTGGTATAGAACTCTCGTAGTTATAAGTGTAACAAGGATTTCACGTTTGCGCATGCGCAGAGGCTTCTATTGATCCAATGATCATGAAACTCATAGGTTCTCCTCTACACATCAAACTGAACAAACCTTAGAAGTTTCATCGATATTGGTCCAGAACTTCTGGAGTTATAAGTGTAAAAGGGATTTCTAGTTTGCGCATGCGCAGAGGCTACTATTGATCAGGGAATCTTGAAACTCGTAGGAACTCATCTACACATCGATCTGAACAAACCTTGGAAGTTTCATTGAGATTGGTCCAGAACTCCCGGAGTTATAAGTGTAACAAGGATTTCACGTTTGCGCATGCGCAGAGGCTACTATTGATCCGGGAATCATGAAACTTGTAGGAACTTATCTACACATCGAACTGAACAAACCTTGAATGTTTCATCGAGATTGGTATAGAACTCTCGTAGTTATAAGTGATACAAGGATTTCACGTTTGCGCATGCTCAGAGGCTTCTATTGATCCAATGATCATGAAACTCATAGGTTCTCATCTACACATCAAACTGAACTAACCTTAGAAGTTTCATCATCGAGATTGGTCGAGAAATCCTGGAGTTATAAG
>JAVIWC010000417.1:0-18050 GCA_031894815.1 Creontiades dilutus
CGCTTTCAAACCCACTCTCTAAGGGGTTTTTCGGGGTGCTGAACACGAATCTGAAGTCCGTTTTTCGATAAAACGCTTCCTTCATGGTTATTTTCGCGTTTTTTCATCAAAATTGCTCAAAAATTAACTCTGTTTAATCGCTTTCAAACCTACTCTCTAAGGGGTTTTTCGGGGTGCTGAACACGAATCTGAAGTCCTTTTTTCGATAAAACGCTTCCTTCATGGTTATTTTCGCGTTTTTTCATCAAAATTGCTCAAAAATAAACTCTGTTTAATCGCTTTCAAACCTACTCTCTAAGGGGTTTTTCGGGGTGCTGAACACGAATCTGAAGTCCGTTTTTCGATAAAACGCTTCCTTCATGGTTAAGGGGTTTTTCGGGGTGCTGAACACGAATCTGAAGTCTTTTTTCGATAAAACGCTTCCTTCATGGTTATTTTCGCGTTTTTTCATCAAAATTGCTCAAAAATTAACTCTGTTTAATCGCTTTCAAACCTACTCTCTAAGGGGTTTTTCGGGGTGCTGAACACGAATCTGAAGTCCTTTTTTCGATAAAACGCTTCCTTCATGGTTATTTTCGCGTTTTTTCATCAAAATTGCTCAAAAATTAACTCTGTTTAATCGCTTTCAAACCTACTCTCTAAGGGGTTTTTCGGGGTGCTGAACACGAATCTGAAGTCCTTTTTTCGATAAAACGCTTCCTTCATGGTTATTTTCGCGTTTTTTCATCAAAATTGCTCAAAAATTAACTCTGTTTAATCGCTTTCAAACCTACTCTCTAAGGGGTTTTTCGGGGTGCTGAACACGAATCTGAAGTCCTTTTTTCGATAAAACGCTTCCTTCATGGTTATTTTCGCGTTTTTTCATCAAAATTGCTCAAAAATTAACTCTGTTTAATCGCTTTCAAACCTACTCTCTAAGGGGTTTTTCGGGGTGCTGAACACGAATCTGAAGTCCTTTTTTCGATAAAACGCTTCCTTCATGGTTATTTTCGCGTTTTTTCATCAAAATTGCTCAAAAATTAACTCTGTTTAATCGCTTTCAAACCTACTCTCTAAGGGGTTTTTCGGGGTGCTGAACACGAATCTGAAGTCCTTTTTTCGATAAAACGCTTCCTTCATGGTTATTTTCGCGTTTTTTCATCAAAATTGCTCAAAAATTAACTCTGTTTAATCGCTTTCAAACCTACTCTCTAAGGGGTTTTTCGGGGTGCTGAACACGAATCTGAAGTCCTTTTTTCGATAAAACGCTTCCTTCATGGTTATTTTCGCGTTTTTTCATCAAAATTGCTCAAAAATTAACTCTGTTTAATCGCTTTCAAACCTACTCTCTAAGGGGTTTTTCGGGGTGCTGAACACGAATCTGAAGTCCTTTTTTCGATAAAACGCTTCCTTCATGGTTATTTTCGCGTTTTTTCATCAAAATTGCTCAAAAATTAACTCTGTTTAATCGCTTTCAAACCTACTCTCTAAGGGGTTTTTCGGGGTGCTGAACACGAATCTGAAGTCCTTTTTTCTTGATAAAACGCTCTCTTCATGGTTATTTTCGCGTTTTTTCATCAAAATTGCTCAAAAAATTAACTCTGTTTAATCGCTTTCTCAAACCTAACAAAGGGTTTTTCGGGTGTTGAATACTGAATCTTAAAGTCCTTTTTTTTCGATAAAACGCTTCCTTCATGGTTATTTTCGCGTTTTTTCATCAAAATTGCTCAAAAATTAACTCTGTTTAATCGCTTTCAAACCTACCTCTAAGGGTTTTTCGGGGTGCTGAACACGAATCTGAAGTCCTTTTTCTCGATAAAACGCCTTCATGGTTATTTTCGCGTTTTTTCATCAAAATTGCTCCAAAATTAACTCTGTTTAATCGCTTTCAAACCTACTCTCTAAGGGGTTTTTCGGGGTGCTGAACACGAATCTGAAGTCGTTTTTTCGATAAAACGCTTCCTTCATAGTTATTTTCGCGTTTTTCATCAAAATTGCTCAAAAATAAACTCTGTTTAATCGCTTTCAAACCTACTCTCTAAGGGGTTTTCGGGGTGCTGAACACGAATCTGAAGTCAACTTTTTTCGATAAAACGCTTCCTTCATGGTTATTTTTTCAGTTTTCATCAAAATTGCTCAAAAATTAACTCTGTTTAATCGCTCAAACCTACTCTCTAAGGGGGTTTTCGGGGTGCTGAACACGAATCTGAAGTCCTTTTTTCGATAAAACGCTTCCTTCATGGTTATTTTCGCGTTTTTTCATCAAAATTGCTCAAAAATAAACTCTGTTTAATCGCTTTCAAACCTACTCTCTAAGGGGTTTCGGGGTGCTGAACACGAATCTGAAGTCCTTTTTTCGATAAAACGCTTCCTTCATGGTTATTTTCGCGTTTTTTCATCAAAATTGCTCAAAAATAAACTCTGTTTAATCGCTTTCAAACCTACTCTCTAAGGGGTTTTTCGGGGTGCTGAACACGAATCTGAAGTCCTTTTTTCGATAAAACGCTTCCTTCATGGTTATTTTCGCGTTTTTTCATCAAAATTGCTCAAAAATTAACTCTGTTTAATCGCTTTCAAACCTACTCTCTAAGGGGTTTTTCGGGGTGCTGAACACGAATCTGAAGTCCTTTTTTCGATAAAACGCTTCCTTCATGGTTATTTTCGCGTTTTTTCATCAAAATTGCTCAAAAATAAACTCTGTTTAATCGCTTTCAAACCTACTCTCTAAGGGGTTTTTCGGGGTGCTGAACACGAATCTGAAGTCCTTTTTTCGATAAAACGCTTCCTTCATGGTTATTTTCGCGTTTTTTCATCAAAATTGCTCAAAAATTAACTCTGTTTAATCGCTTTCAAACCTACTCTCTAAGGGGTTTTTCGGGGTGCTGAACACGAATCTGAAGTCCTTTTTTCGATAAAACGCTTCCTTCATGGTTATTTTCGCGTTTTTTCATCAAAATTGCTCAAAAATAAACTCTGTTTAATCGCTTTCAAACCTACTCTCTAAGGGGTTTTTCGGGGTGCTGAACACGAATCTGAAGTCCTTTTTTCGATAAAACGCTTCCTTCATGGTTATTTTCGCGTTTTTTCATCAAAATTGCTCAAAAATAAACTCTGTTTAATCGCTTTCAAACCTACTCTCTAAGGGGTTTTTCGGGGTGCTGAACACGAATCTGAAGTCCTTTTTTCGATAAAACGCTTCCTTCATGGTTATTTTCGCGTTTTTTCATCAAAATTGCTCAAAAATAAACTCTGTTTAATCGCTTTCAAACCTACTCTCTAAGGGGTTTTTCGGGGTGCTGAACACGAATCTGAAGTCCTTTTTTCGATAAAACGCTTCCTTCATGGTTATTTTCGCGTTTTTTCATCAAAATTGCTCAAAAATTAACTCTGTTTAATCGCTTTCAAACCTACTCTCTAAGGGGTTTTTCGGGGTGCTGAACACGAATCTGAAGTCCTTTTTTCGATAAAACGCTTCCTTCATGGTTATTTTCGCGTTTTTTCATCAAAATTGCTCAAAAATAAACTCTGTTTAATCGCTTTCAAACCTACTCTCTAAGGGGTTTTTCGGGGTGCTGAACACGAATCTGAAGTCCTTTTTTCGATAAAACGCTTCCTTCATGGTTATTTTCGCGTTTTTTCATCAAAATTGCTCAAAAATAAACTCTGTTTAATCGCTTTCAAACCTACTCTCTAAGGGGTTTTTCGGGGTGCTGAACACGAATCTGAAGTCCTTTTTTCGATAAAACGCTTCCTTCATGGTTATTTTCGCGTTTTTTCATCAAAATTGCTCAAAAATTAACTCTGTTTAATCGCTTTCAAACCTACTCTCTAAGGGGTTTTTCGGGGTGCTGAACACGAATCTGAAGTCCTTTTTTCGATAAAACGCTTCCTTCATGGTTATTTTCGCGTTTTTTCATCAAAATTGCTCAAAAATTAACTCTGTTTAATCGCTTTCAAACCTACTCTCTAAGGGGTTTTTCGGGGTGCTGAACACGAATCTGAAGTCCTTTTTTCGATAAAACGCTTCCTTCATGGTTATTTTCGCGTTTTTTCATCAAAATTGCTCAAAAATAAACTCTGTTTAATCGCTTTCAAACCTACTCTCTAAGGGGTTTTTCGGGGTGCTGAACACGAATCTGAAGTCCTTTTTTCGATAAAACGCTTCCTTCATGGTTATTTTCGCGTTTTTTCATCAAAATTGCTCAAAAATTAACTCTGTTTAATCGCTTTCAAACCTACTCTCTAAGGGGTTTTTCGGGGTGCTGAACACGAATCTGAAGTCCTTTTTTCGATAAAACGCTTCCTTCATGGTTATTTTCGCGCGTTTTTTCATCAAAATTGCTCAAAAATAAACTCTGTTTAATCGCTTTCAAACCTACTCTCTAAGGGGTTTTTCGGGGTGCTGAACACGAATCTGAAGTCCTTTTTTCGATAAAACGCTTCCTTCATGGTTATTTTCGCGTTTTTTCATCAAAATTGCTCAAAAATTAACTCTGTTTAATCGCTTTCAAACCTACTCTCTAAGGGGTTTTTCGGGGTGCTGAACACGAATCTGAAGTCCTTTTTTCGATAAAACGCTTCCTTCATGGTTATTTTCGCGTTTTTTCATCAAAATTGCTCAAAAATTAACTCTGTTTAATCGCTTTCAAACCTACTCTCTAAGGGGTTTTTCGGGGTGCTGAACACGAATCTGAAGTCCTTTTTTCGATAAAACGCTTCCTTCATGGTTATTTTCGCGTTTTTTCATCAAAATTGCTCAAAAATTAACTCTGTTTAATCGCTTTCAAACCTACTCTCTAAGGGGTTTTTCGGGGTGCTGAACACGAATCTGAAGTCCTTTTTTCGATAAAACGCTTCCTTCATGGTTATTTTCGCGTTTTTTCATCAAAATTGCTCAAAAATTAACTCTGTTTAATCGCTTTCAAACCTACTCTCTAAGGGGTTTTTCGGGGTGCTGAACACGAATCTGAAGTCCTTTTTTCGATAAAACGCTTCCTTCATGGTTATTTTCGCGTTTTTTCATCAAAATTGCTCAAAAATTAACTCTGTTTAATCGCTTTCAAACCTACTCTCTAAGGGGTTTTTCGGGGTGCTGAACACGAATCTGAAGTCCTTTTTTCGATAAAACGCTTCCTTCATGGTTATTTTCGCGTTTTTTCATCAAAATTGCTCAAAAATTAACTCTGTTTAATCGCTTTCAAACCTACTCTCTAAGGGGTTTTTCGGGGTGCTGAACACGAATCTGAAGTCCTTTTTTCGATAAAACGCTTCCTTCATGGTTATTTTCGCGTTTTTTCATCAAAATTGCTCAAAAATTAACTCTGTTTAATCGCTTTCAAACCTACTCTCTAAGGGGTTTTTCGGGGTGCTGAACACGAATCTGAAGTCCTTTTTTCGATAAAACGCTTCCTTCATGGTTATTTTCGCGTTTTTTCATCAAAATTGCTCAAAAATTAACTCTGTTTAATCGCTTTCAAACCTACTCTCTAAGGGGTTTTTCGGGGTGCTGAACACGAATCTGAAGTCCTTTTTTCGATAAAACGCTTCCTTCATGGTTATTTTCGCGTTTTTTCATCAAAATTGCTCAAAAATTAACTCTGTTTAATCGCTTTCAAACCTACTCTCTAAGGGGTTTTTCGGGGTGCTGAACACGAATCTGAAGTCCTTTTTTCGATAAAACGCTTCCTTCATGGTTATTTTCGCGTTTTTTCATCAAAATTGCTCAAAAATTAACTCTGTTTAATCGCTTTCAAACCTACTCTCTAAGGGGTTTTTCGGGGTGCTGAACACGAATCTGAAGTCCTTTTTTCGATAAAACGCTTCCTTCATGGTTATTTTCGCGTTTTTTCATCAAAATTGCTCAAAAATTAACTCTGTTTAATCGCTTTCAAACCTACTCTCTAAGGGGTTTTTCGGGGTGCTGAACACGAATCTGAAGTCCTTTTTTCGATAAAACGCTTCCTTCATGGTTATTTTCGCGTTTTTTCATCAAAATTGCTCAAAAATTAACTCTGTTTAATCGCTTTCAAACCTACTCTCTAAGGGGTTTTTCGGGGTGCTGAACACGAATCTGAAGTCCTTTTTTCGATAAAACGCTTCCTTCATGGTTATTTTCGCGTTTTTTCATCAAAATTGCTCAAAAATTAACTCTGTTTAATCGCTTTCAAACCTACTCTCTAAGGGGTTTTTCGGGGTGCTGAACACGAATCTGAAGTCCTTTTTTCGATAAAACGCTTCCTTCATGGTTATTTTCGCGTTTTTTCATCAAAATTGCTCAAAAATTAACTCTGTTTAATCGCTTTCAAACCTACTCTCTAAGGGGTTTTTCGGGGTGCTGAACACGAATCTGAAGTCCTTTTTTCGATAAAACGCTTCCTTCATGGTTATTTTCGCGTTTTTTCATCAAAATTGCTCAAAAATTAACTCTGTTTAATCGCTTTCAAACCTACTCTCTAAGGGGTTTTTCGGGGTGCTGAACACGAATCTGAAGTCCTTTTTTCGATAAAACGCTTCCTTCATGGTTATTTTCGCGTTTTTTCATCAAAATTGCTCAAAAATTAACTCTGTTTAATCGCTTTCAAACCTACTCTCTAAGGGGTTTTTCGGGGTGCTGAACACGAATCTGAAGTCCTTTTTTCGATAAAACGCTTCCTTCATGGTTATTTTCGCGTTTTTTCATCAAAATTGCTCAAAAATTAACTCTGTTTAATCGCTTTCAAACCTACTCTCTAAGGGGTTTTTCGGGGTGCTGAACACGAATCTGAAGTCCTTTTTTCGATAAAACGCTTCCTTCATGGTTATTTTCGCGTTTTTTCATCAAAATTGCTCAAAAAATAAACTCTGTTTAATCGCTTTCAAACCTACTCTCTAAGGGGTTTTTCGGGGTGCTGAACACGAATCTGAAGTCCTTTTTTCGATAAAACGCTTCCTTCATGGTTATTTTCGCGTTTTTTCATCAAAATTGCTCAAAAATTAACTCTGTTTAATCGCTTTCAAACCTACTCTCTAAGGGGTTTTTCGGGGTGCTGAACACGAATCTGAAGTCCTTTTTTCGATAAAACGCTTCCTTCATGGTTATTTTCGCGTTTTTTCATCAAAATTGCTCAAAAATTAACTCTGTTTAATCGCTTTCAAACCTACTCTCTAAGGGGTTTTTCGGGGTGCTGAACACGAATCTGAAGTCCTTTTTTCGATAAAACGCTTCCTTCATGGTTATTTTCGCGTTTTTTCATCAAAATTGCTCAAAAATTAACTCTGTTTAATCGCTTTCAAACCTACTCTCTAAGGGGTTTTTCGGGGTGCTGAACACGAATCTGAAGTCCTTTTTGATAAAACGCTTCCTTCATGGTTATTTTCGCGTTTTTTCATCAAAATTGCTCAAAAATTAACTCTGTTTAATCGCTTTCAAACCTACTCTCTAAGGGGTTTTTCGGGGTGCTGAACACGAATCTGAAGTCCTTTTTTCGATAAAACGCTTCCTTCATGGTTATTTTCGCGTTTTTTCATCAAAATTGCTCAAAAATTAACTCTGTTTAATCGCTTTCAAACCTACTCTCTAAGGGGTTTTTCGGGGTGCTGAACACGAATCTGAAGTCCTTTTTTCGATAAAACGCTTCCTTCATGGTTATTTTCGCGTTTTTTCATCAAAATTGCTCAAAAATTAACTCTGTTTAATCGCTTTCAAACCTACTCTCTAAGGGGTTTTTCGGGGTGCTGAACACGAATCTGAAGTCCTTTTTTCGATAAAACGCTTCCTTCATGGTTATTTTCGCGTTTTTTCATCAAAATTGCTCAAAAATTAACTCTGTTTAATCGCTTTCAAACCTACTCTCTCTAAGGGGTTTTTCGGGGTGCTGAACACGAATCTGAAGTCCTTTTTTCGATAAAACGCTTCCTTCATGGTTATTTTCGCGTTTTTTCATCAAAATTGCTCAAAAATTAACTCTGTTTAATCGCTTTCAAACCTACTCTCTAAGGGGTTTTTCGGGGTGCTGAACACGAATCTGAAGTCCTTTTTTCGATAAAACGCTTCCTTCATGGTTATTTTCGCGTTTTTTCATCAAAATTGCTCAAAAATTAACTCTGTTTAATCGCTTTCAAACCTACTCTCTAAGGGGTTTTTCGGGGTGCTGAACACGAATCTGAAGTCCTTTTTTCGATAAAACGCTTCCTTCATGGTTATTTTCGCGTTTTTTCATCAAAATTGCTCAAAAATTAACTCTGTTTAATCGCTTTCAAACCTACTCTCTAAGGGGTTTTTCGGGGTGCTGAACACGAATCTGAAGTCCTTTTTTCGATAAAACGCTTCCTTCATGGTTATTTTCGCGTTTTTTCATCATCAAAATTGCTCAAAAATTAACTCTGTTTAATCGCTTTCAAACCTACTCTCTAAGGGGTTTTTCGGGGTGCTGAACACGAATCTGAAGTCCTTTTTTCGATAAAACGCTTCCTTCATGGTTATTTTCGCGTTTTTTCATCAAAATTGCTCAAAAATTAACTCTGTTTAATCGCTTTCAAACCTACTCTCTAAGGGGTTTTTCGGGGTGCTGAACACGAATCTGAAGTCCTTTTTTCGATAAAACGCTTCCTTCATGGTTATTTTCGCGTTTTTTCATCAAAATTGCTCAAAAATTAACTCTGTTTAATCGCTTTCAAACCTACTCTCTAAGGGGTTTTTCGGGGTGCTGAACACGAATCTGAAGTCCTTTTTTCGATAAAACGCTTCCTTCATGGTTATTTTCGCGTTTTTTCATCAAAATTGCTCAAAAATTAACTCTGTTTAATCGCTTTCAAACCTACTCTCTAAGGGGTTTTTCGGGGTGCTGAACACGAATCTGAAGTCCTTTTTTCGATAAAACGCTTCCTTCATGGTTATTTTCGCGTTTTTTCATCAAAATTGCTCAAAAATTAACTCTGTTTAATCGCTTTCAAACCTACTCTCTAAGGGGTTTTTCGGGGTGCTGAACACGAATCTGAAGTCCTTTTTTCGATAAAACGCTTCCTTCATGGTTATTTTCGCGTTTTTTCATCAAAATTGCTCAAAAATTAACTCTGTTTAATCGCTTTCAAACCTACTCTCTAAGGGGTTTTTCGGGGTGCTGAACACGAATCTGAAGTCCTTTTTTCGATAAAACGCTTCCTTCATGGTTATTTTCGCGTTTTTTCATCAAAATTGCTCAAAAATTAACTCTGTTTAATCGCTTTCAAACCTACTCTCTAAGGGGTTTTTCGGGGTGCTGAACACGAATCTGAAGTCCTTTTTTCGATAAAACGCTTCCTTCATGGTTATTTTCGCGTTTTTTCATCAAAATTGCTCAAAAATTAACTCTGTTTAATCGCTTTCAAACCTACTCTCTAAGGGGTTTTTCGGGGTGCTGAACACGAATCTGAAGTCCTTTTTTCGATAAAACGCTTCCTTCATGGTTATTTTCGCGTTTTTTCATCAAAATTGCTCAAAAATTAACTCTGTTTAATCGCTTTCAAACCTACTCTCTAAGGGGTTTTTCGGGGTGCTGAACACGAATCTGAAGTCCTTTTTTCGATAAAACGCTTCCTTCATGGTTATTTTCGCGTTTTTTCATCAAAATTGCTCAAAAATTAACTCTGTTTAATCGCTTTCAAACCTACTCTCTAAGGGGTTTTTCGGGGTGCTGAACACGAATCTGAAGTCCTTTTTTCGATAAAACGCTTCCTTCATGGTTATTTTCGCGTTTTTTCATCAAAATTGCTCAAAAATTAACTCTGTTTAATCGCTTTCAAACCTACTCTCTAAGGGGTTTTTCGGGGTGCTGAACACGAATCTGAAGTCCTTTTTTCGATAAAACGCTTCCTTCATGGTTATTTTCGCGTTTTTTCATCAAAATTGCTCAAAAATTAACTCTGTTTAATCGCTTTCAAACCTACTCTCTAAGGGGTTTTTCGGGGTGCTGAACACGAATCTGAAGTCCTTTTTTCGATAAAACGCTTCCTTCATGGTTATTTTCGCGTTTTTTCATCAAAATTGCTCAAAAATTAACTCTGTTTAATCGCTTTCAAACCTACTCTCTAAGGGGTTTTTCGGGGTGCTGAACACGAATCTGAAGTCCTTTTTTCGATAAAACGCTTCCTTCATGGTTATTTTCGCGTTTTTTCATCAAAATTGCTCAAAAATTAACTCTGTTTAATCGCTTTCAAACCTACTCTCTAAGGGGTTTTTCGGGGTGCTGAACACGAATCTGAAGTCCTTTTTTCGATAAAACGCTTCCTTCATGGTTATTTTCGCGTTTTTTCATCAAAATTGCTCAAAAATTAACTCTGTTTAATCGCTTTCAAACCTACTCTCTAAGGGGTTTTCGGGGTGCTGAACACGAATCTGAAGTCCTTTTTTCGATAAAACGCTTCCTTCATGGTTATTTTCGCGTTTTTTCATCAAAATTGCTCAAAAATTAACTCTGTTTAATCGCTTTCAAACCTACTCTCTAAGGGGTTTTTCGGGGTGCTGAACACGAATCTGAAGTCCTTTTTTCGATAAAACGCTTCCTTCATGGTTATTTTCGCGTTTTTTCATCAAAATTGCTCAAAAATTAACTCTGTTTAATCGCTTTCAAACCTACTCTCTAAGGGGTTTTTCGGGGTGCTGAACACGAATCTGAAGTCCTTTTTTCGATAAAACGCTTCCTTCATGGTTATTTTCGCGTTTTTTCATCAAAATTGCTCAAAAATTAACTCTGTTTAATCGCTTTCAAACCTACTCTCTAAGGGGTTTTTCGGGGTGCTGAACACGAATCTGAAGTCCTTTTTTCGATAAAACGCTTCCTTCATGGTTATTTTCGCGTTTTTTCATCAAAATTGCTCAAAAATTAACTCTGTTTAATCGCTTTCAAACCTACTCTCTAAGGGGTTTTTCGGGGTGCTGAACACGAATCTGAAGTCCTTTTTTCGATAAAACGCTTCCTTCATGGTTATTTTCGCGTTTTTTCATCAAAATTGCTCAAAAATTAACTCTGTTTAATCGCTTTCAAACCTACTCTCTAAGGGGTTTTTCGGGGTGCTGAACACGAATCTGAAGTCCTTTTTTCGATAAAACGCTTCCTTCATGGTTATTTTCGCGTTTTTTCATCAAAATTGCTCAAAAATTAACTCTGTTTAATCGCTTTCAAACCTACTCTCTAAGGGGTTTTTCGGGGTGCTGAACACGAATCTGAAGTCCTTTTTTCGATAAAACGCTTCCTTCATGGTTATTTTCGCGTTTTTTCATCAAAATTGCTCAAAAATTAACTCTGTTTAATCGCTTTCAAACCTACTCTCTAAGGGGTTTTTCGGGGTGCTGAACACGAATCTGAAGTCCTTTTTCGATAAAACGCTTCCTTCATGGTTATTTTCGCGTTTTTTCATCAAAATTGCTCAAAAATTAACTCTGTTTAATCGCTTTCAAACCTACTCTCTAAGGGGTTTTTCGGGGTGCTGAACACGAATCTGAAGTCCTTTTTTCGATAAAACGCTTCCTTCATGGTTATTTTCGCGTTTTTTCATCAAAATTGCTCAAAAATTAACTCTGTTTAATCGCTTTCAAACCTACTCTCTAAGGGGTTTTTCGGGGTGCTGAACACGAATCTGAAGTCCTTTTTTCGATAAAACGCTTCCTTCATGGTTATTTTCGCGTTTTTTCATCAAAATTGCTCAAAAATTAACTCTGTTTAATCGCTTTCAAACCTACTCTCTAAGGGGTTTTTCGGGGTGCTGAACACGAATCTGAAGTCCTTTTTTCGATAAAACGCTTCCTTCATGGTTATTTTCGCGTTTTTTCATCAAAATTGCTCAAAAATTAACTCTGTTTAATCGCTTTCAAACCTACTCTCTAAGGGGTTTTTCGGGGTGCTGAACACGAATCTGAAGTCCTTTTTTCGATAAAACGCTTCCTTCATGGTTATTTTCGCGTTTTTTCATCAAAATTGCTCAAAAATTAACTCTGTTTAATCGCTTTCAAACCTACTCTCTAAGGGGTTTTTCGGGGTGCTGAACACGAATCTGAAGTCCTTTTTTCGATAAAACGCTTCCTTCATGGTTATTTTCGCGTTTTTTCATCAAAATTGCTCAAAAATTAACTCTGTTTAATCGCTTTCAAACCTACTCTCTAAGGGGTTTTTCGGGGTGCTGAACACGAATCTGAAGTCCTTTTTTCGATAAAACGCTTCCTTCATGGTTATTTTCGCGTTTTTTCATCAAAATTGCTCAAAAATTAACTCTGTTTAATCGCTTTCAAACCTACTCTCTAAGGGGTTTTTCGGGGTGCTGAACACGAATCTGAAGTCCTTTTTTCGATAAAACGCTTCCTTCATGGTTATTTTCGCGTTTTTTCATCAAAATTGCTCAAAAATTAACTCTGTTTAATCGCTTTCAAACCTACTCTCTAAGGGGTTTTTCGGGGTGCTGAACACGAATCTGAAGTCCTTTTTTCGATAAAACGCTTCCTTCATGGTTATTTTCGCGTTTTTTCATCAAAATTGCTCAAAAATTAACTCTGTTTAATCGCTTTCAAACCTACTCTCTAAGGGGTTTTTCGGGGTGCTGAACACGAATCTGAAGTCCTTTTTTCGATAAAACGCTTCCTTCATGGTTATTTTCGCGTTTTTTCATCAAAATTGCTCAAAAATTAACTCTGTTTAATCGCTTTCAAACCTACTCTCTAAGGGGTTTTTCGGGGTGCTGAACACGAATCTGAAGTCCTTTTTTCGATAAAACGCTTCCTTCATGGTTATTTTCGCGTTTTTTCATCAAAATTGCTCAAAAATTAACTCTGTTTAATCGCTTTCAAACCTACTCTCTAAGGGGTTTTTCGGGGTGCTGAACACGAATCTGAAGTCCTTTTTTCGATAAAACGCTTCCTTCATGGTTATTTTCGCGTTTTTTCATCAAAATTGCTCAAAAATTAACTCTGTTTAATCGCTTTCAAACCTACTCTCTAAGGGGTTTTTCGGGGTGCTGAACACGAATCTGAAGTCCTTTTTTCGATAAAACGCTTCCTTCATGGTTATTTTCGCGTTTTTTCATCAAAATTGCTCAAAAATTAACTCTGTTTAATCGCTTTCAAACCTACTCTCTAAGGGGTTTTTCGGGGTGCTGAACACGAATCTGAAGTCTTTTTTCGATAAAACGCTTCCTTCATGGTTATTTTCGCGTTTTTTCATCAAAATTGCTCAAAAATTAACTCTGTTTAATCGCTTTCAAACCTACTCTCTAAGGGGTTTTTCGGGGTGCTGAACACGAATCTGAAGTCCTTTTTTCGATAAAACGCTTCCTTCATGGTTATTTTCGCGTTTTTTCATCAAAATTGCTCAAAAATTAACTCTGTTTAATCGCTTTCAAACCTACTCTCTAAGGGGTTTTTCGGGGTGCTGAACACGAATCTGAAGTCCTTTTTTCGATAAAACGCTTCCTTCATGGTTATTTTCGCGTTTTTTCATCAAAATTGCTCAAAAATTAACTCTGTTTAATCGCTTTCAAACCTACTCTCTAAGGGGTTTTTCGGGGTGCTGAACACGAATCTGAAGTCCTTTTTTCGATAAAACGCTTCCTTCATGGTTATTTTCGCGTTTTTTCATCAAAATTGCTCAAAAATTAACTCTGTTTAATCGCTTTCAAACCTACTCTCTAAGGGGTTTTTCGGGGTGCTGAACACGAATCTGAAGTCCTTTTTTCGATAAAACGCTTCCTTCATGGTTATTTTCGCGTTTTTTCATCAAAATTGCTCAAAAATTAACTCTGTTTAATCGCTTTCAAACCTACTCTCTAAGGGGTTTTTCGGGGTGCTGAACACGAATCTGAAGTCCTTTTTTCGATAAAACGCTTCCTTCATGGTTATTTTCGCGTTTTTTCATCAAAATTGCTCAAAAATTAACTCTGTTTAATCGCTTTCAAACCTACTCTCTAAGGGGTTTTTCGGGGTGCTGAACACGAATCTGAAGTCCTTTTTTCGATAAAACGCTTCCTTCATGGTTATTTTCGCGTTTTTTCATCAAAATTGCTCAAAAATTAACTCTGTTCTAAGGGGTTTCGGGGTGCTGAACACGAATCTGAAGTCCTTTTTTCGATAAAACGCTTCCTTCATGGTTATTTTCGCGTTTTTTCATCAAAATTGCTCAAAAATTAACTCTGTTTAATCGCTTTCAAACCTACTCTCTAAGGGGTTTTCGGGGTGCTGAACACGAATCTGAAGTCCTTTTTTCGATAAAACGCTTCCTTCATGGTTATTTTCGCGTTTTTTCATCAAAATTGCTCAAAAATTAACTCTGTTTAATCGCTTTCAAACCTACTCTCTAAGGGGTTTTTCGGGGTGCTGAACACGAATCTGAAGTCCTTTTTTCGATAAAACGCTTCCTTCATGGTTATTTTCGCGTTTTTTCATCAAAATTGCTCAAAAATTAACTCTGTTTAATCGCTTTCAAACCTACTCTCTAAGGGGTTTTCGGGGTGCTGAACACGAATCTGAAGTCCGTTTTTCGATAAAACGCTTCCTTCATGGTTATTTTCGCGTTTTTTCATCAAAATTGCTCAAAAATAACTCTGTTTAATCGCTTTCAAACCTACTCTCTAAGGGGTTTTCGGGGTGCTGAACACGAATCTGAAGTCCGTTTTTCGATAAAACGCTTCCTTCATGGTTATTTTCGCGTTTTTTCATCAAAATTGCTCAAAAATTAACTCTGTTTAATCGCTTTCAAACCTACTCTCTAAGGGGTTTTTCGGGGTGCTGAACACGAATCTGAAGTCCTTTTTTCGATAAAACGCTTCCTTCATGGTTATTTTCGCGTTTTTTCATCAAAATTGCTCAAAAATTAACTCTGTTTAATCGCTTTCAAACCTACTCTCTAAGGGGTTTTTCGGGGTGCTGAACACGAATCTGAAGTCCGTTTTTCGATAAAACGCTTCCTTCATGGTTATTTTCGCGTTTTTTCATCAAAATTGCTCAAAAATAAACTCTGTTTAATCGCTTTCAAACCTACTCTCTAAGGGGTTTTTCGGGGTGCTGAACACGAATCTGAAGTCCTTTTTTCGATAAAACGCTTCCTTCATGGTTATTTTCGCGTTTTTTCATCAAAATTGCTCAAAAATTAACTCTGTTTAATCGCTTTCAAACCTACTCTCTAAGGGGTTTTTCGGGGTGCTGAACACGAATCTGAAGTCCTTTTTTCGATAAAACGCTTCCTTCATGGTTATTTTCGCGTTTTTTCATCAAAATTGCTCAAAAATTAACTCTGTTTAATCGCTTTCAAACCTACTCTCTAAGGGGTTTTTCGGGGTGCTGAACACGAATCTGAAGTCCTTTTTTCGATAAAACGCTTCCTTCATGGTTATTTTCGCGTTTTTTCATCAAAATTGCTCAAAAATTAACTCTGTTTAATCGCTTTCAAACCTACTCTCTAAGGGGTTTTCGGGGTGCTGAACACGAATCTGAAGTCCGTTTTTCGATAAAACGCTTCCTTCATGGTTATTTTCGCGTTTTTTCATCAAAATTGCTCAAAAATAAACTCTGTTTAATCGCTTTCAAACCTACTCTCTAAGGGGTTTTTCGGGGTGCTGAACACGAATCTGAAGTCCTTTTTTCGATAAAACGCTTCCTTCATGGTTATTTTCGCGTTTTTTCATCAAAATTGCTCAAAAATTAACTCTGTTTAATCGCTTTCAAACCTACTCTCTAAGGGGTTTTTCGGGGTGCTGAACACGAATCTGAAGTCCGTTTTTCGATAAAACGCTTCCTTCATGGTTATTTTCGCGTTTTTTCATCAAAATTGCTCAAAAATAAACTCTGTTTAATCGCTTTCAAACCTACTCTCTAAGGGGTTTTTCGGGGTGCTGAACACGAATCTGAAGTCCTTTTTTCGATAAAACACTTCCTTCATGGTTGTTTTTCGGGGTGCTGAACACGAATCTGAAGTCCTTTTTTCGATAAAACGCTTCCTTCATGGTTATTTTCGCGTTTTTTCATCAAAATTGCTCAAAAATTAACTCTGTTTAATCGCTTTCAAACCTACTCTCTAAGGGGTTTTTCGGGGTGCTGAACACGAATCTGAAGTCCTTTTTTCGATAAAACGCTTCCTTCATGGTTATTTTCGCGTTTTTTCATCAAAATTGCTCAAAAATTAACTCTGTTTAATCGCTTTCAAACCTACTCTCTAAGGGGTTTTTCGGGGTGCTGAACACGAATCTGAAGTCCTTTTTTTCGATAAAACGCTTCCTTCATGGTTATTTTCGCGTTTTTTCATCAAAATTGCTCAAAAATTAACTCTGTTTAATCGCTTTCAAACCTACTCTCTAAGGGGTTTTCGGGGTGCTGAACACGAATCTGAAGTCCTTTTTTCGATAAAACGCTTCCTTCATGGTTATTTTCGCGTTTTTTCATCAAAATTGCTCAAAAATTAACTCTGTTTAATCGCTTTCAAACCTACTCTCTAAGGGGTTTTTCGGGGTGCTGAACACGAATCTGAAGTCCTTTTTTCGATAAAACGCTTCCTTCATGGTTATTTTCGCGTTTTTTCATCAAAATTGCTCAAAAATTAACTCTGTTTAATCGCTTTCAAACCTACTCTCTAAGGGGTTTTTCGGGGTGCTGAACACGAATCTGAAGTCCTTTTTCGATAAAACGCTTCCTTCATGGTTATTTTCGCGTTTTTTCATCAAAATTGCTCAAAAATTAACTCTGTTTAATCGCTTTCAACCTACTCTCTATTTTTCGATAAAACGCTTCCTTCATGGTTATTTTCGCGTTTTTTCATCAAAATTGTCAAAAATTAACTCTGTTTAATCGCTTTCAAACCTACTCTCTAAGGGGTTTTTCGGGGTGCTGAACACGAATCTGAAATCCTTTTTTCGATAAAACGCTTCCTTCATAGTTATTTTCCGCGTTTTTTCATCAAAATTGCTCAAAAATTAACTCTGTTTAATCGCTTTCAAACCTAATTTTAAGGGTTTTTCGGGGTGCTGAACACGAATCTGAAGTCCTTTTTTCGATAAAACGCTTCCTTCATGGTTATTTTCGCGTTTTTTCATCAAAATTGTAAAATTAACTCTGTTTAATCGCTTTCAAACCTACTCTCTAGGGGTTTTTCGGGGTGCTGAACACGAATCTGAAGTCCTTTTTTCGATAAAACGCTTCCTTCATGGTTAGCTTTTTCGCGTTTTTTCATCAAAATTGCTCAAAAATTAACTCTGTTTAATCGCTTTCAAACCTACTCTCTAAGGGGTTTTCGAAGTTGCTGAACACGAATCTGAAGTCCTTTTTTCGATAAAACGCTTCCTTCATGGTTATTTTCGCGTTTTTTCATCAAAATTGCTCAAAAATAAACTCTCTTTAATCTCTTTCAAACCTACTCTGTAAAGGGTTTTTCGGGGTGCTGAACACGAATCTGAAGTCCTTTTTTCGATAAAACGCTTCCTTCATGGTTATTTTCGCGTTTTTTCATCAAAATTGCTCAAAAATAAACTCTGTTTAATCGCTTTCAAACCTACTCTCTAAGGGGTTTTTCGGGGTGCTGAACACGAATCTGAAGTCCTTTTTCGATAAAACGCTTCCTTCATGATTATTTTCGCGTTTTTTCATCAAAATTGCTCAAAATTAACTCTGTTTAATCGCTTTCAAACCTACTCTCTAAGGGGTTTTTCAAAAGAATACTAATCGAAGTCCTTTTTTCGATAAAACGCTTCCTTTCATGGTTATTTTCGCGTTTTTTCATCAAAATTGCTCAAAAATTAACTCTGTTTAATCGCTTTCAAACCTACTCTCTAAGGGGTTTTTCGGGGTGCTGAACACGAATCTGAAGTCCTTTTTTCGATAAAACGCTTCCTTCATGGTTATTTTCGCGTTTTTTCATCAAAATTGCTCAAAAATTAACTCTGTTTAATCGCTTTCAAACCTACTCTCTAAGGGGTTTTTCGGGGTGCTGAACACGAATCTGAAGTCCTTTTTTCGATAAAACGCTTCCTAGGGGTTTATCGGGGTGCTGAACACGAATCTGAAGTCCTTTTTTCGATAAAACGCTTCCTTCATGGTTATTTTCGCGTTTTTTCATCAAAATTGCTCAAAAATTAACTCTGTTTTA
>JAVIWC010000418.1:0-17418 GCA_031894815.1 Creontiades dilutus
TGTGTGTCAAACGTTTGTTCCGCTTAAGTTCTCCGCCCCCATAGTTTTACCAGTGATCTGTATTCAATATAACTATCAACATTTATTAAAGTCTGTGAAATCGTAATAAAACGTTTTTTAAAAAGCAAAGTGATTATTCCCGTTACAAAATTTATATATATATAGAAAATAATGAATTCTTGACTAGGCCTTAGTGGTGAGATCCTAGCGTTACTAGCGTTACTAAGGATTTTGATGATTTTCAACCAATGAATTCCGGTAATGCGAAAGCGTGGGGGTCTTGTTCTCTCTCTTAATCTATTGACAATCGTGAAAGAACAATGCAGCAGGGCACCTTATACAGTAAACCTTGAGGTACGTTACCGGTTCCCGGCGTGTCTGGATGTGCTTTTGATAAAATACCAGCCTGTTTAGTCAACCAAAATGAAATGAGCCACATTGGTCTAAACACGAAAATTAGTCTGTTAATAGACTGAACCTCCGACAATTTATTCATACCGGGACGTTGCAACTTGCATCCTCATCATAATTTCTAATCCAAAGGTCCGATCTAAATAACTAAAAGTGGAATTTACAAGTACTCAATCAACCTTAATTTATGATACCATTTTAATGGATTATGGTACTAATATCACGACTATTCCATTCTACCCATATTTGTACTTAAAATATAAAAATATAATTTAAACGAAAATTGTGAGTGTAGCCTAACTACAAGAGTTGAGCACATACCATAACGAACTCTATTCGAACAGCGATGAGTGGGTCCCGTATACTGGCCTTATTCAATACATCGTCAATAGTGTTCGAAGCACACGCAAATAATAACTTTTATGGGCAACATTTCCATAACTTGGGTTACATTATTCCATTTTAGCTTGAAATCTCCCATTGTTTTGAAAATATAGTAAAAATTGTTTCTCAGTTTAAAAAAAGGCTTTCTAATAGCGAAAGGCTTTTTAAAATCGGTCGGTTTGTTTTTGAGTTGAATCGAAAAAAAAACTAATAAAATTTCAAACGTTTCCTCCACTTTTTGATGTTGGTACCAACCAGTGTCTGATCCTGTCTTGAAATCCAGTGGTGCACCGAGAACGTAATGGACAAAAAAATTAGATCTACAAAAAAACATGCAACTTCCAATATGAAAAGGGGATCAATCGTCCACTTTCTCCGCTTCAAATAGTGATACAAACGACTCAATCCTTCCTTTAAAATAAGTTACTAACAGGTATGTAGATAATTTTGAAATTATTGTCGAACTTAAGAAAACCACGTTTTGCAACAGTTGAAATTCATATCCGCCCATCAAGAACCATCGAGGAGGTGAAAACCCAATTCCGTCTTTAACCTAAGCTTCCTATTATTGCAGAAACAGTACAAGCGAAGCAGAAAATTTATTACTTACCTCTCATTCGCAGAGCCAATAAACCTTTTCGCAATAATGAAGGTTGAACTTGCGAATCGTGGAACGATGCAAGCCTTTGAAGTTTGTTGAAGTCCTGTCAATAGTGGCATTGGGCTCCCTTCATCGCGAATAATCACTCCTTGTTCCACTGACAATTAAGCGAACTCACATTTTATAGCGCTTACTGTATTCATCGCGTATTTACAGCTAACGCAGTTCAGTCACAAGGTTTGGGGGACAATCAACTGATGATAGGATAAGAGTGTGATTTGGTGATTCTGGCGCACTCCATCAGTTGAGCGAACAACTATTAGTGCTCCTGCGTAAGCCCCTGAAATTTTGAGCGGTTTTTTTTCGGACCCTCTCATCGGTCCATCGTTGGATAGAGACCATTCAGCTCTTCGTACCCCTTCCATTCGGAGCAGAGACGGGGTTTAGCTCCTGGATAGCGAACCCCTAACCCCTCCCACCAAACTCACAACTTCGCCATCCTCTCACCCATGCTGAAGCTCTGTTGGGCGCTTTTTGAAACTGTTTTGCTCTTCAATGAGAATTCATGGGGAAAAGTTGGAAAACAGTGAGATAATATTATGATTATAATGTTATTATTATCAGGCATATTTTCCATATAGGCCAGGGGGTGCAGATGCGCCTGGGCTTCTCTTAGCAGCCGCTCGTACGACAAACAGATAACTAATTCAAAATGGCAGGCCTATTTTTCTTGGTAGATGATACAGTGGTTTTGTAACAAGAGATATAAATCAGTATTTTGAGTAAATATCAATCGTTCTGGCTTTTACGTAATACATCGACCTTAAATCCTTTAATTAAATACATCATAAAACACTTCATTACTCGAGGGTGTAAGAGTTGCACACTAACGTTTATGGATTTGGGAGCCAGACACCTCTCTGAGGTAGAATTTCATTCAGTATATCAACCAGATTATAAAACACTCATAAAAATAACTCCTACTCCGCAATTGAGGAGGGGACGGGACCAGGTAGAATGACAAATAGTGTCTGTTTTTTAACTGTTTTCAAGGCGTCGCAATATTTTCTCGCTCTTCTTCAGCCTTTTTTCACTAACTCCCGAAAACGCTCAAAAACGCCCGTTCCTACACGATATATAGGAATTATATACACCCCGTTCTTACACCTGAGCCCACATAAATCCCCGACTCCGACCCCCTATTTTATTTTAATTTACTCTTCCCTCCTCTCCTCCACTCTTCTTCGCCAACATCCGACGATAATTATGATAATGAGGAATATTTTTACTCCGATAAAAAGGTGCTTAAGTGAAATTAATAGTCGCGTAAAATTACTCGCCGGTGGCACCCTCCCATGTTTCGAGTGGGGAAAATGCCACCTAGGAATTGTGCGTCTCCCTTTTTCCCGACGGAATTATGGGTGGAAAAGTATTGAGATTAATTAAAAGGAAAGGATCACCGGCTGAGTAAATAACAAGGTTTCGCTTCGCGGACCCCCGACCTCCGGGACGACCCGGGGGCGGAAACCAATTTTTCATGGAACCGCCAACTTTTTATGGGACGGAATAATACAAGTCTCGTCTTATCTTTCCTGACAGAGTAACTTTGGTAATTCCAACTCTGAGGGGTGAAAATGGCGGACTTTTCCCAAATCTGAAACTAGAAACAGGTGATTCTCTTTAAATCTCCGTCATTTAGCTCTCAAATATAATTTTGTTAAGTGAATTTTTATGAATGAAGCTATTGCAATGGCATAAAAGTGAAAATTCATCTCATTCAAGAGACAACCAACGTCACAACTTTTATTTTTATATTTCGGCTTTTAGCTTTTTTCCAAATAAGAGAGAAACAACTGTGATGGGAAATTGTTGACATTGGTGAAGAGAGATTGCTTGCCATGGAGAAATTTGGTTTGGCGCTGAGGCATGACAGCTCACAGGCAAATCAGCATTTCTTCCAATAACTAATGATCTACAATTGTTGATCCTCGAGTCCAGTGCGGATTTAGATTTGCCAATGTAAAATACACGACATTTTTCACCCAATGGATTCACTTGCCACCCGTCGTCTCATTGCTGACAACATGTTCTTATACGGCTTACTGAACGGTGTGATAGACTGCCCTGCCTTGCTGTCTGAGATCGGTCTGAACGTCCCATCATTCAATATTCGCACTGCCTCCCTGTTTCATGTGAACTTCTCCCCAACGAACTATTTATACCAGCAACCACTCAAAAGATTATCCCGGCAAGCCAACTTTCTGCTACAAGACCATCCGAATTTGGATTTCTTGCAGCGTCGCTCGCCAACCGTGTTTAGGTCGCAGCTGCGTGGTGTTATCTCCAGTGTCCAATAAGTTCCTTACGTATGGATTATTATAGTTCTTTTACTGTTATTTTTCTTAACCAAGCAGCTATCCATGTTTTACTTCGTCTGGATAGGGTTGTTTTCTTTTCCTTTGTTTATTTTTGTTTTTTGTTTTTCTCTGTCTTTTTTCCCCCCTGCTAGGTCAGCAAATTGTTTTATTTTTGTAGTCTTGTTCATTGGGCATTGCCCGTTTTGGAAAATAAATGAATAAATAAACTCGTTCACTCACATTGTGGTCTGGCATTCCACCGATCCTTTGCATTCGTACGTGTTAGACGATGAAAACTGTGATGGATATGGTTTGTTGGCCCTTTTCGATTCTTGAATCCGTCGCCTTGGTCATTCTCTGAGTGTGGCGAGATTACCGCATTCAGCTCAATGGAACGTGCAACTACTCCACTCACTCACATCCCAAAACTGTTCGTCTTCAAACCTATTGGGAAAATGTTACGCCCACGTTTTTTGCCCAACGCGTGCAAACATCTTGCTGGAGGTGCTATCCTATCCAGTCTCCAAGGAGACAAAATGTCGTCGAGGACTTTCGATAGGACATTGACGGCACTTCTGAAAAAAACGCTTTTGGTGGTCGAACTAGCTGAGAGTTGTGGGTTCAGATCTTTTAGAATCGTATTCGTCTTCTGAATGCCGTAAAGTGATTGTTAAAAGAGCCTTCTGTTGTGTGGGATGGTGGTTAATGGATGGATGGTGGATGTGCGAATTTTTTTCCCACCATTTTTTCTTATCGATTACAGAGTGAAATAGCTCTAGGAGTGGACTGTTTTGTATGTTGAGTCAACTATCATCATGTAAATATGAATGCTTGTACTGAATGCAATTTTATGTTTACACTAATTTTATGCAGGTTAAAAGAAATAGGTGAATAACACAATTTTTTTTTTCGTGATTTATTAATTGCGACTGAAAAATCAAATACATTTCATCTAGCAATTTTACATATCAATAAAGGTACACTCCAAGAGGGTAGGTTTACAGCAAAATCTAGCCCTTTATTATATAGCTCAATTAATTAGCACTGAGTTCGATTGCACTTCTTTCACGCAGCACAACTAAATCCAGTGGTTTGTTTCGCTTGAGACGTCGGATTTCACCTTCGTTGTCCAAAACGTAGAGCATCTCCGGGTTCACGTGTTTGTGGAGGCGATGTTCATGCTTCCTTGCGTATTTTGCAATAATTTCATAGACTGTCTCCATCCTCAAATCTCGATGAATATCATCGTTTCGCATGTACCAAGGGGCTCCAACTATACTTCTCAGTATTTTATTCTGAGAGGTTTGGATTTTCTTAATATTTGATTTCTTGGCACAGCCCCAGATCTGTATCCCATAGGTCCAAATAGGCGAAGGATCTGCTTATATATAAGCAGTTTGTTGTGAAGAGAGAGATGGAATTCCTTCCCATTAGCCAATACATCCTTCTGTGCTTGATTTTAAGTTCTTCTTTCTTCTTTTCTATGTGTTTATTCCAATTTAATTTGGAGTCAAGTGTCAAACCCAATTATTTAACTGCTTCAGTATGCGGTATTTTATTCGAATTGATCTCAACATATAAGATTGGGACTTTTCGGTTAGTGAAGTTGATGTGGGCTGATTTTGATTCGTTCAGCTTCATTCTCCACATCTTGGTCCATTTACAAACCTCAGTAGTAGACGTCTGTAGTTTGCGTGTTGCAGCTTCTATATCATCTCCAACAGAGAGGATAGCCGTATCATCTGCAAAGGTGGCAACAGTTGTGCCTTCTTGTTGGGGTAAGTCCCGTGTGTACAGGAGGTAGAGTACTAAACAACACAATGAGGTAGGATAATAACAATATTAAAAGACAAAAAATCGTATATCCTAAATCCCCGAGGAGAGGACCACGTCGCTTGCCCTGGGAGACGCTTCCCCCCGCTGGGGCCCTCCTTCCTTCACTGGCGGGGTCGTGGGGAGGGGGGAGCAGGTCGGTTGCCCTGGGAGACGGGGGCGAGAATTCCACCCGCCCAGCGTTACCACCCCCTGAAACGTCGATATACTCAGATAAGACGGTTTTTATAGTGTGATCGGGGAATGTGGCCACTGAAGTCGAGTGTCTTCATATAAATTTAACGGGAAATTGTAAACTTAAATGTCTCAGAAATTCCCCTAGCTTTGCTTCCCCCAGAATTAAAATGAAAAATATGTAATCAATGAATTGCTTCCAAATTTTAGGCCCAAGTTTTCGCAATGAAAGAAAGTTTTGCTCGTGGATATTGGATATTGCATCCATAGTTTTGCTCCAAACGGATCAAGAACTAATTTGCATATGCTGGAGTCATTCTTATACCCATACCAGCCACTTGTTATTTTAGGAAAAACTTGTCCTCGAATTTCCTGATATCCTACTAGTGTCCTAAACTAAAGGAAATTTTCAGGTTATGATACATCTTCCCTTATCCATATGGATTTATGGAATATTGGAAAGTAAAGAGGATGTGAGATATTTCACGAGCAGCAAAAGGAATAACCAGGGTATGCTTGGAGCTCAATAATTAACGTCGTTGGCTGTTAGCCCCTCGAATCTGCTGTACTCATGGGCAATAAGTCACGCGTGTTTAGCATACTCAAATCCTTAAAAATCCTTAACGGTAATGGTAGGAAATTATTACTGTGTACCGAACTTGTTATTTCAGAGTTCAAATTTCACTTTCCTGATACGTAACTGTTCTTTAATAGATCTATAATTCCAGCATGTACCCGAAAACTGCTTTACTGACTCAGCTCTACTTGACCAACTCGAATCGTTAATGATATTTACGTTTCTTGTACAAAACGCTGCAAATTCTTTCACTGAGGTTTATTATTCAATTTCTATTCATTTGGCTTGAATTCATGATTTGAATTTCTACTAGTTCTACCAATTTGGAGTGTGCTTGTTTCGCAGGTGATTGAGCGATTGTTGAATTTCAGGAGGCACACAAATATGATCAACTGATCAATCCAAATAGGTATTGGTTGAGAACCGATTTATTTCCTCTATGCATTTCTCCTGAAATTCAATAATCGCTCTATCACCTGTGAAACAGGGACACTGCAAAGCTTAGTAGGAATTCGAATCATGAATGCAAGCCAAATGAATAAAATTGAATAATAAACCCCAGTGAAAGGATTTGTAGCGTTTTTTTATGGGTTCATGATTTTATGGCACTTGTGACACATACATAAAGCGTTTTGTTTTGTTTTGGGCATAGGTGGGTCTGCGGGGCAAAACGTTTCCCTTGTGTCCAAGTGTATATACCATATGCATATGGGGCAAAAGTTTTCCTGCCGAACGCGGGGAAGAAACCGAGGACCTACGGTTGTGAGTCCCGCACGAAACCCCTGCGCTACGGGTCCCACATCAAACGGCCTTCTAATTTGTATATATATAAACATGACTATACTTGTGGCCTCCGACCGCTTGTAGGATATTGTGGCTTCCGGTGAATATACACCAGCGTATACATACCATTTGACTGAATTTGTGACCTCCACCCTTGAACAGGTTTGTTCCCTCCGTATATCATCCGATTTTTACACATGATCACCATTATAGGCTCCGACAGCGTTGCCAAATCTTGCCTCAACTAACTTCAAGGGCTAGGCCACTGCCCTCCACTGCGCGACCTTATTTCGTGGAGATTGTGGCGCGGGGTGATATTCGGACTGGCAATCATTTTCAAATATTATTTCAATATTTCTTATTCTATTTCGATTTGAGGTTGGACACTGGAAAATCTGGATAGAAGCTGAATATAAATCCACCAAATTTTCACGGGTTTGAGAATGATTCTTAATGATTTTCCATGAAGAGAAAACCGGTGATTGACAGCAATTTCGAAATTTCAGTACTCTCGTCGAGGTAGGTAGTGGCCTAAAAAATCCGGACAGAAGATGAATAAAAATCCACCGTATATTTCCGGGTTTGAGCATGATTTTTAATGAGGGGAAAACCGATGATTGAAAGCATTTTTACTGTGAGGGGAAGTGAATTGCTCAAAAAATAAAAGTTATTTTTGAGCGAAATAAATGAGCCTCAAATTATGATTTTAGCGATTCCCTTATATAAATAACTCTCAGATTCGGTTCCTGCTTGAATTAATGACACCAGTTAGGTAGACAACCTGTAGATTATAAACATCTGCATAGAGTTGGCCATACTACACTTCCATGAAATTCGTCACATGGCTCATTAGCCTCCTAAAATAGTCATCGCAAACCAGAAAAATCATGACATGGCTCATAACCCTCTTGAAACAATTTTCGAACACCGGAAAATTCTACGAAAAGAATCATTCTGTTTAGGATCACTTTTTTGCCGGCAAATGTGGGATTTATTTTAAAGGTTTTTAATGAGGAATTCGAGAAAAATGAAATGAAAATTTCTGCACTTGTTTAAAAAATATGGGTAAAATGTGAAACGTCTAGCCAGCCTGATCCCCCAATAAGGAGGAGGTTATGGGGCAATTTTTGAACTCCAAAAAGGGCTTATAGCCGATACACGGGTTGAAGCATTCTGATATGCATGCTCCGTCTTACGAAATTTAAAATTTTCAAATATGATATTTTTCCATTGTAATCGCTCTTGAAAAAAACGCTGCAAATTCTTTCACTGGGGTTTATTATTCAATGACTCATGATTTGAATTTCTACTAAGCTTTGGAGTGTGCGTGTTTCACAGGTGAGAGAGCGATTATTGAATTTCAGGAGGCACACAAATATGATCAACTGATCAATCCAAATAGGTATTTTGGTTGAGGACCGATTTAAGTGCTGTATGCATATCTCCTGAAATTTAATAATCGCTCTAACACCTGTGAAACACACTCACTCCAAAGCTTAGTAGAAATTCAAATCATGAACGCAAGGTGAAATTCGGACTGTCAATCATTTTCAAACATTATTCCAATATTTTTTATTCTATTTCGATTTGAGGTTGGGCACTGGAAAATCTGGATGGAAGCTGAATAAAAATCCACCAAATATTTCCGGGTTTGAGAATGATTTTTGACGATTTTCCATGAAGAGATAACCAGTGATTGACAGAAATTTCGAAATTTCAGTGCTCCCGTCGAGGTAGGTAGCGGCCTAAAAAATCCGGATAGAAGAATAAAAATAAGAATAAAAATCCACCGTATATTTCCGGGTTTGAGAATGATTTTTAATGAGAAGAAAACCGATGATTGACAGCATTTTCAAAATTTCTCTGTTCTCGTCAAAGTAGGTGATGCTCTGAAAAATCTGGATAGAAGCAGAATAAAAATCCGCCGAATATTTCCTGGTTTGAGGAGGATTTTTAATTTTTTTCCATGAGGAGAAATGTTTCCATTGTAATAACTGGAGGGGGATAACGTTGTTATCAATCCCCAGCAAGGTTTTCTCCAAAGTAATCTTGAACAGGATGAAGGAGCCGCTGTCCACCCGCCTTAGAAAAGAAGAAGCGGGCTTCCGCAAGGGCAGATCCTGGACTGACCAGATCAACACTCTGCGCTCCATCGTCGAACAGTCCAGGAAATTCCAGGCTAGCCTGTACCTCCTGTTTATCGACTTTGAGAAAGCATTTGACAGACTCAACTGTGACGAGATCTGGAAGTACTTGAGGAAATATGGCGTTCCCCAGAAGATAGTCAGGATGCTGACCGAGGCATAGAATGACTTTGCGTTCCAGGTTGTGCACCAAAGTAACCTGTCTGGCCCCATCGCCGTGACCTCTGGTGTGAAACAAGGGTGTATCCTATCACTTACTGTATTCCTGGTCATGATGGACGAGGTAATGCGCAGAGTGGTTGGGGGGAAGTTGAGAGGGATCCAGTGGACGCTGACGGATAGGTTGGAAGACCTAGATTTTGCAGATGATGTCTGCTTCCTAGCGTTTAGGTTTCAAGACATCCGGGATAAGCTTGAAGATTTCTAATCCGCTGCCCGGGAGTATGGGCTCAACGTGAATGCTGGTAAAACCAAAGCCATGCGGATAAATGTTAGCTCCAATCATCCCCTCCATGTTAATGGAACGGTGATTGAGGACGTTGAAAGCTTCACATATCTGGGCAGTGTGGTATGAAAGAAGGGTGGTACAACTGAGGACGTAGCGGCACAAATTCGAAAGGCAAATGCAGCTTTTGTCCAGTTGTACCCAGTTTAGCGCACTCGAGGGATCTCAATTAAAACCAAACTGAGAATCTTTGGCTCAAATGTCAAGGCAGTTCTCCTGTACGGCTGTGAGGCTTTTAGAGTAACGAAGGAGAGATGACCAAGCTCCAAGTCTTTGTCAACCGATGTCTCAGACAAATCTTCCGCATCTTTTGGCCTAATATGTTCTCCAACCAAGAACTATGGCGAAGGACCGGCGAGTCCCCTATCGACGCCCAAATCAGGAAAAGGAAATGGAGTTGGTTGGGACCAAGATGCAGTTGAGCGTCACGCCCTCAACTGGAATCCCCAAGGGAGGCGGAAGAAGGGACGGAAACCTGTGATTGACAGCAATTTCGAAATTTCACTATTCCCGTCGTGGTACCTAGGTAGTGAGCTAAAAAATCCGGATAGAAGCTGAATAAAAATCCACTGTACATTTTCTGGTTTGAGAATGATTCTTGATGATGTTCCACGAGGAGAAAACCAATGATTGACAGCAATTTCAAATTTCTCTATTCCATTCGAGGTAGGTAGTGAAATTAAAAAAAAAACATTCAAAGAATAACTCATATTGTGAAAAATAAGAGTTATTTTTGAGCGAAATAAATAAGCCTCAAATTATGATTTGAGCGATTCCCTGTTATAAATAACTCTCAGATTCGGTCCTTGCTTGAAGTAATGACACCTGTTAGGTAGACAACCTGTAGATTATAAACATCTGTTCCATGAAATTCGTCACATGGCTCATAACCCTCCCCCTTAAAACAATCTTCAAACACCAGAAAATTCTACGAAAAAAAATCATTCTGTTTTGTGATCACTTTTTTGCCGGCAAAGGTGCGTAGAATCCGAATCGGTAATGTCCGTCCGCCGTTAGCTGTCCTTCTTTTGCCCTAGGATTGATCGAAAAAAAAAACCGAAACTTCGCTCACAGGCTCCATTTTGGGCCTAGTTGGACCTAACATTTTGCCAGCCCGATCGACCCACTACCTGAATTTTTTTGGGGTTTCTTGGCATCTCTACTCTTGAATCTCGAAACAACTTCTCCTTCCGATAGGTACTAAACACCAAGGTACCAAGTTAGGTGATTAGGGTCAGCAAGGGGCCAGGCCAACCCCTCCTTCAAGACCTGGCGGTCGTGCGGGTACTGTATACCCGTAACGCCGTCCCGTTCCAGTTAGGTAGGTACTGGTGCAGTAAGTTCTGCCACGGTTGGACGGTGGTAGGACTGACATTTAATTAATATGGCCGATTTATAAGGGGCTTGCAATGCTTTTTTGCTCCCCGTTATATAATCTAACCAAGAAAGATTTGAAGTATACTCAGTCAGAAAAGTGCAAAAAGGTTTTCGAAGACCTGCATTCGTGATTGTCTTCTTCGGATTTGGTTATTCATCGTTCGAATACACTTTCTCTCGTATTAATGAGTGAGCTTGACGGGGTTAGAAACTGTGCTCTTGCACTGTCTTGCTGATGTTACAGAATTACCCATTAAGTATGGATACAAGTAATTCGATGGAGTTATTCAATTGATCGAGGTGCGTTGCCTAAAATATTTGCGGTATGCAAATTCTGTTAATATCTCAATGGGAAGTTCATTTTTCCTTTTTTTCATTATCAAGACCGTCACCTACTGGAGCGCGGATAAGTCCTCCTGCATTTGGATTTTCCTTGACCTTCTCCCGTATAAATGTTTTCAATTGTTGTACATGATTATACTAAATTAAATAGCCTGAACTGATTAAAATGAGTCCCTAATATAATCAATTATCACTGTGAGTGATGTTTCTGCTCAAGCATGGGAAGAATGTTCTCAAGCAGTTTGCTACCTCGGGAGATGAAAAGTCTCCCAATCTCCCCCCCATCCATTAGGGATGTCAAGAAAATATCGATTTATCGAAATATCTATAATATTCTATATTCTATGGAATATTCTTCTTCCGTCGATATATCGCTTTTTTTGGGAGATATTTCCTATTCCGATACATCTACATTAGATGTACACTATGGGATCTAATATTTTTCAGCCGTAAATCATCTAACAACCCAATCAAACCAATATTGGATGGGGATGGAGGTGAGGAAAACCCTACGATTGATGTGCTCTTCAGTAAGCCTCGAACTGGCTAGAACCCAAGTCTCCAAGATCTCCCTACGTTTTTCACCTAAGATTTGCCTAGCTCGTCTGATATAATTCCCCTTTTCTTCAATGAAAATTATAAAATTAGTTTTGAGCAATAAGATGTAGGATATGGTTGTTGAATGATTTATGTGTGTTAGATGATTTAGATTATATATTTTCATAAATCTTGGTTTCATAGCTCCTCCCAGGATCCATCCTTTGGCAGATGGCAAGTTAGCACAATCTTCTTCTCCCTTCGCGATCTCTCCAAATTTCTGTTTTGAGTCATGATACCTAAATTGAATCTGCAATGAATATCCAATACGACGAGTGTGTTTTGAGAAGTTTGTTTAACGTATCTGATTACTGCAGAATTAGTTGAGATGAAATGTATTGAAAAAAGTTTCCCAAAAAAATGGCTTGATTCGAAAAAAAACAGCTATTTCTGTCGAATATTCATTTGTTAATATTCATGGGGTCTGTGTTCAATAGAGCCAGTTCCTTTCTTCAGCTTTTTTGCTCACATTCGAATCCTATTTGTTTCTTTTGCCATTGGTTGTATAGGCTGTACCGTTGACATGGTACACCGAATTGTTTAAAATAAACCAATGTTGAACATTTGGTTAGTATATTCTCCGTCCATCATCCTTTACCAGCATCTAAGTTTCTATCTTTTGATGTTTCATGCCCTTACATTTACCTATACTGTGTTCCGTTTGCTTTCCTAATCAACGTAGAAAGCCAGAATTTCAATGGTTTCTGATGTGAACATTCAGCCGAAAGAGTATTTCTTTTCTGGCCTGGACATCATAGGAAGCTTAAATTTCGATGGTATCTTCTCTGGTTCTTTCTAGATGGATTAAGGCAGAAGCTAGATCTTGGAAGTGAAACAATCATATCAAAATAACTACAATGGTATGATATGCTTTACAGGTACAACCCGTAGATTCGCGGCTTACATAGTAGTTTTTACAATGATCACAAATATTTGAATTCTATGAATAATTAGATTTGTGAGCAGTGAAATTCAAAGGGGACCATTTACATCCCGACACACATACCCTCCCTGAAAATTTCTTCGAAACCATATACAATCGGTAAAAATAAAGCTTATTAAAATCATCAGAAGACAGGTTCACACTTGCTCATACCGAAAGGTATTCCGAATGGTTTGAAATGCCGATTACGAGTGGAAATTTAAATTTTGGGAGGAAGTTTTGTCCACTGAATCTGAAAATATTACTTCCTCTGCCGATGAGTAGATATCACCCATGTACCAGGTTGGGTGGTTAGGGTCAACAAGGGGCTAGACCAACCCCTCCTTCAAGACCTAGCGGTCGTGCGGGTACTGTATACCCACAACGCCGTCTCTTTCCGCCTCGGGCAGGAAGTTCTTTCTTGGTTGGACGGTGCTGGGGTTGGAATTCTGATTATGAAGAGCGAATGGACCTTTATTGAACTACTTGGGTCGATCAATTGATGAAACAGGAACTCACCCCGTGGAGGATCAGTTGAATGAATTGCGAGACATGCCACCTTTAAAGAATGATCATGAGTTAAAATCCATCCTGGTGACATTTAATTATGATGGCATATTTGTGAGGGGCTCGCAATATTTGTTTGCTCTCCGTTACATAATCTAACAAAAAATGAAGTGAAGTATGCTTGGTAAGAGAAGTGAAAAAATGTTTTCGAAGAGTTTAAATAGTGATTGTCTTCTGCTGATGCGCCTATTCATCATTCGAACGTACTTTCTTTTGGGGTAATGGGTGAGCTTAACGGGGTTAGAAGCTGTGCTCCTGCACCTATTTGCTGATGAGACAAAAATACCCATTAAGTACCGATACAAGTATTCAGAGTGAGCTCCTCAATAGATTGGGCTGAATTGCCTAAAATATTTGAGGTTAGCTAATGCTACCAAATTAAAACAGAAATTCAGATAGTTCGCCAAAGATTGGACCCTGGGAAGAATACGAAACCTAGAGGTACCTAAAGTACCTAATTTGAATCTGCAATCAATTTCCAATACGAAGCGTATTTTTTTTTAGAACTTTGTTTCTAGTACCTGATGACTGCAGAATTCGTTGAGACAAAATGTATAAAAAAATTGGTTTGCGTTCATGATTTGAATTTCTACTAAGCTTTGGAGTGTGCGTGTTTCACAGGTGATAGAGCGATTATTGAATTTCAGGAGGCACACAAATATGATCAACTGATCCAATCAAATATGATCCAATTAGGTATTTTGATCGAGAACAGATTTACGTGCTCTATGCATATCTCCTGAAATTCAATAATCGCTCTATCACCTGTGAAACACGCACACTTCAAAGCTAAGTAGAAATTCTAATCATGAAGGCAAGCCAATTGAATAAAATGCCCCAGCGAAAGAATTTGTAGAGTTTTTTATTTTATTTTTTTCTTAACGGTTATTAGAATGTTTCAACCCTTGTATCGGCTACAAAGCCTTTTAGGAGTTCACTCCAGTATCCACATTACTACATCACTATGTCACTAGGTTACTGATATCAACACAAAAACAATAATAAACCAAAATAACGCGAATTTTGGCACCATAAATCGGGCCATAGATTGAGAATGGTTTGACCTACGGACCTGGGGAGGGGCTCATTCGATTCTTCGTGGAGTGTTCTTCAAAAACAGTACAAATTTAGACCGCCTTTACATTTTTTTGCGGTTTTTAGGGATTTTACAAAACTTTGACAACCAAGCGAGAGAGCTGGCTCAAGAATTGAGGCGTTGTCGGACCAATTTTGATTTTTCCTGAAAATTTCAGCTTTTTTGCTTCAGCCGTTTGGGAGATATCGTGCGTACGGCGGACGGACGGAAAAATTTTGGTTTATTGTTCAATAATAAACCATTGTAATCGCTCTTGAAAAAAAAAAAAAAATTCTAACCCCCCTGAAAATTTCATGGTTTATGTTTCAAAGGGTGTAGAATCCGAATCTGCAATAAACAATTTTCCGTCCGTCCGCCGTACGCACGATTTCTCCCAAATGGCTGGAGCAAAAGATCTGAAATTTTCAGGAAAAATCCATTTTGGTCCGACGACGCCCCAATTCTTGAGCCAGCTCTCCCACTCAATTTAAAGTGCCCTTTAAGAGCTGTCAAAGTTTTGTAAAATTCCCAAAAACCTCAAAACAATTCGAAGCTGCCTAAATTTGTACCTATTTGAAGAACATACCATGAGGAATCGAATGAGCCCCTCCCCACGTCCGTAGGTCAAACCAGTCCCGATGTATGGCCCGATTTATGGTGCCAACATTTGCGTTTTTTGGTTTATTATTGTTTGTTTGAAACCTAGTGATGCCGATAGCGTCGAGTTGTAGTAAATGTGGTTACTGGAGTGATAGCCGATGTGGCTACAAGTATACAAGTATAAACTACAAGTCTGATAGTTTATAGCCGATACACGGGTTGAAGCATTCTGATATGTATGAAACGCTGATAATATATAGGTAAATATTATTCAATATTATTACTGGGGTTTATTATTCAATATTATTACTGGGGTAAAGAAGTATTCTTGCACTGGGGTTTACCATTCAATTGGTTTGCGTTCATGATTTGTATCTATACTAAGCTTCGGAGTGTGCGTGTTTCACAGGATAGAGCGATTATTGAATTTCAGGAGATATGCATAGATCACGTAAATCGGTTCCCATCCAAAACACCTATTTGGATCGATCAGTTGATGATATTTGTGTGCCTCCTCTACATCAGTCTACCTTTGGCTACATCGTTTAAATTTGGATTTGGGGAAGTTTTAAAGCAATGCAATGAGTGCTAAAGGACTTGATAAATTATAGATATAGATAAATTATAGTTTTTACTGTGGGGAGGGGGGTATTGAGGTTCAATAAAAACGCTGCAAATTCTTTCACTGGGGTTTATTATTCAATTGGCTTGCGTTCATGATTTGAATTTATACTAAGCTTTGGAGTGTGCCTGTTTCACAGGATAGAGCGATTATTGAATTTCAGAAGATATGCATGGAGCACGTCAATCTGTTTTCAACCAAATTACCTATTTGGATTGATGATTTGATCATATTTGTGTGCCTCCAGACGCTCTATCCTGTGAAACACGCACACTCCAAAGCTTAGTAGAAATTCAAATCATGAACGCAAGTCAATTGAATAATGAACCCAGTGAAAGAATTTGCAGCGTTTTTATTTGCAGATTCGGGTCCTACACCCTTTGAAACGTAAACCATGAAATTTTCAGGGGGTTAGAATTTTTTCTCAAGAGCGATTACAATGGTTTATTATTGAATAATAAACCAAAATGAATGTTTTCGATAATATAACACACCGAAAGAACCAATAGATAGCGCACTCTGGTGTAATGTAAGGACTGCCACTATGAACCTTCCAAGGATAAACATTCTCATTAAAATTATACCAGCTGGTTAATCGTCGAATTGTATAAGTAATAACGTGTAATTTCGTTTCCGTTACTAGTTTACGTTTTAGTTTCATGACAATGAATGATCCTTCCAGATTCGACTCTTTGAAATGGTACGTTCATATCAATAACTAACAGAAACATACTGTTTTTATTACAAATGTTTTCAGGTGCTTGATTTTTAGGACGTCGCTCTGATGTGAAGCAAATATATATGTATAGGGGCGCATACTAGAATTGACACGTTATGTACCATACAAATTAGCTGAACAGTTCTTCTGTTACCGAATTGGTCTTATTAAAATCAACTAATTTCGAAGTTTAGACAGAAAAACACCAATAGGTAGTAAATAATATACGAAAATAGTCATTTTCTACTGTGCAAAGCAAAAGTGGATCAGATAGAAAACCCGAGATCTCGAAAAGCCTGAGGAATTGTATTCAATTGATATCAAAGAACTTATTGGGTAGAATCAACATCCAGAATAAATATGATAAAAGCTCACATATGTCAGTGTGCTCCTTAGTATGTTATTATATTATGTACTGCTTCATTGAACTCTTCTGAGCCTTACTCACCCCCCGTCTTCTTTTGAAGAAACGTCAGCGGATCCAGGAGAACGCCGACAAATTAGAGGAAGCACCCAGGAACAAAAAAAAATCAAAAGCTACCTACTTGATCAATCAGGAGAAGTTCGGAGCGAAAGTCTCTTCTTATTTGATATGTAAACAGGTCGCAACAAAAGAGGAAGCCTGTACACGAGGCGCCATTGAAGTCGAGAACTTGAAAATTTGGCAAAGAAAATGAGACAAAGGAGCAAAAGCCTTGTGGCATGGGGGTGAAGGGGTTTCGTGTTCTCCAAGAGTGTACCGAGGAAAGAGCCAAATTTTACCGGTCGAGATCAAAGGTGAGGGAAAAGTTAATTAAAATTAAGTCAAGTGCAAATACATCGTGATTAG
>JAVIWC010000419.1:0-18112 GCA_031894815.1 Creontiades dilutus
CCACATCCGAGCCGCGCCACGCCAAGCTCGCGCCAAGCCAAGCCGCGCCGCGCCAAGCCGAGCCGCGCCAAGCCACGCCACGCCAAGCCGAGCCGCGCCAAGCCGCGCGCCACGCCAAGCCGCGCCAAGCCGCGCCACGCCACGCCACGCCGAGCCACGCCGAACCCAGTATAACTAGTCAAGTCAGGCCTGTACCTCCATCACTTAAGGTAGTGTCAATCAAGTCATAATATTCCCTGCTGCAATTAGGTTCTTAAACATAAACCCCTTCAGGGTGCGGTCCATTGGGATAACGCTTGCTTGTCATCTCTTTTTCCGCTTCACGGTTTATTGTGATATTACTATTTCGAATATCTTAATTCCAGTCAAGTTCCTAAAGTTTATTGAGAATAACGTTGATTGTTTTAACACTGCTAGAATTGCATTCTCAACGATCGTGTACCTATTTCACTATTTGCCTAGGCACGTTAAAGTTAAGTTGATTTATTTGCAATTACCAATTTACTGTGACTATTTCCATATTTTTGTATCGTATGATTTACTGGTTAATTTCATTTCTCTACCTATTCCCTGCAGAGTAGTACTGGATTCAGGTTGTTTATCAAGCCCACTAGGAGTCAACGACCCTTCAGGTCATTCACTTTAACTTCATTTTTGTACATTCTCTTCTTTAATCGCTCTTAAAGCTGTCGACCGTTGGTCGAGTACAAATTAGGGCTTACAGTAGTTACTGGGACACTTTGTATAAGGGCGAAGGATCCTTGCAGAGGCGTGATTCGGGTTCTAGAAGCGTCTACAAGCCGCAAAACTTGTTTCCCAAGAATCCCTCTCGAGGAAATTTTGCGAAGTGTAAATGCACCTTCTGAGGCAGACAAATCAAGCTGGTTGTGAGTCCGCTTGAAGTCCTCAGTGATGTAGAGCTGATTTTTTGTAGGATGCTCAATGAATTGGAAGTACTTTTGACCTCTCCACATCGTTCTCGTTTATCAAGAACTCGATGGCTTTGATAATCCCCACAATTTCAGTGTGGTGACTAGACGTCAGCGAGGGGAATCTGAATGACTCTCCATTGTTCTTCCCGGCGTGCCAAAACGCACACTCAACTGCTTCATGCAATTTTGACTCGTCAGTGAATATTAAATCACGACGTGGGCATCTATTTCCGACAAAATCGTTGAGTTGTTCATTAATTTGTCCTCTATTTCTTCGGTTTTTGTTAACGATGAAACTCAAAACTTATAACACAGGATAAGATGAAAATGGATTATGGGAATAGTAGGTACCTTGAAAATGCGCTAGGAGCGCTGCCCAGAAGGCCATATTGTTCTCCCTTCTCAGTTCACAGACTGTAAAAAATGTTTTGTATTCTCACGAATGGATCTTGTTCGTTCGTTTCCATGTAAATGTTGAAAAAAATAAATTAATTTGTCTCTTCAAAAATGTTTTCGTTCGGTATCTGTCACAGTTGTTTTGGTCATAAAGAGTAGAGCAACAAGACTTCTTCAGTCGTCTGAGCGTTTCTCCTCGTTAACACGGATAATGACTCATTTCTTGTTTTGCTTGTTGACTTTTGATCGCCCAGCTCGACTCCTTGTACAATAATCAGAGCTTTCAATTCACCTCACTTATCAGTTAATCTACAGTGCATAGGTCGATAAGTCACGCTATAGGTTCAGTTGATTCTCACATTTTGTTCAGTTTTTATTCTTAGTCGCCGTGTTTATTAGTGTCGGGTGACCTCGATCATTCTCATCGACGTTTGTCATGAAATTTCACTTATTGCGATATCACAAGTTACATTAGTGGCCGACAGACTTACATCCGAGAACTTCCTTCGTGCGCTTCGGGATCTCTATTCGCTGAAATGGCTTGGCTGAGCAACATTTTGAAGAGGACGTTCAACGTCGAGGCTCTCCCGAATGAAGTGATCGAAGTGAAGATTGACAAATATGACAACCGACATGTCATGTGGCGTGAAGACGGCATCATCTTTTATGCCGCCGGGGAGGATCCGCTGTTTGACATTGTCGTCCCGAAAACTGTCACCCAGTCCCTCAATGACGGATTCAGGTAATAGAAAATAGCATTCATGAAATCGTTTTGCTAGCGCAGGTGAGGCGTTGTGGCGGTTTTTGCTAAGATATAAAATCTTGACGCCTCATAGCGGGGCATAATGAGATTGTAAAAAGACGAAATTCTAGTGGGTGTAGGTAGTGGGGCGACCACATTAATTTCGAATCCCTTATTTCGGATTTTCATGAGTCTTTATTTTTTGGCAGATACGTTTCGTCCTTCACCTAGGACTTCATCAGTCTACATATAAGCATACAAGTTTCCTTGAGTTAGAAATGCATAGTGTGTATACACACAGATGGTCAAATGATCACATTTCTTTCCATGAAGCATATAGTTCAGCTTATCTACTAAGTAAACACCTTACATATTACCATTTCTTACCTTATTATGTCATCAATACGTGCGGCATGTTGGCATCAACATGTCTAAGCCGGAATTCCGCATGTATTGATGACATAATAAGGTAAGAAATGTTAATATGTAAGGTGTACTTAGTAGATAAGCTGAACTATATGCTTCATGGAAAGAAATGTGATCATTTGACCATCTGTGTGTATACACACTATGTAATTCTAACTCGAGGAAACTTTTATGCTTATATGTAGACTGATGAAGTCCTCGGTAAAGGACGAAACGTATCTGCCAAAAAATAAAGGCTCATGCTCCAAAATGAGGGACGAAATTCTGTTATGGGTGACTTATTCAGGATATTTGTTGCCAATTCCGAATATATCCCTCCTTCCCACTACACGCACTCGGTAGAAGTACAGAATAGGGGCCCCTTCCTGATAAGACCGTCGTAACCCGATGTATACGTAGCAAATGAATAAGTTCATTTCATATTATTGACAAACGCTCTGTTTTAGCTCGTCAAAAAAACTCAAAAACCTCCCTCACAGCAACTTTATAAGTCGCCTTGAAAGGGGGGAGTTTCGTTTGGGTAAATTCGTGCGAAAGGCAATCTGTTTGGGAAACTTTTCACAACACGTTTGGGTAAAGAAAAACGGCCAATGAGAACGAGTTTGGGTAAAAAGTGGAAAATGAAGAAAACGGGTTTTTCATTGCAACAGGTGAAGTGTAGGTGTTTATTGATTGATTATACATTGCAATACCTAATACTTTCACCGTTAATTGCCATAAAAACGTATTATGTAAAAAATATGGAGCCATTACCGTAGTGGTAGTTGTTGTCAAAAAACAAGTTACATGAACAAAAATCAAACAGTAGCCTTTTTTCAAGTATTCATTTAAGTCGGTATTACTTTGGAAAACGTACAGTAGCCACTTTTTTCAAGTATTCATTCAAGTCTCTATCACTTTGACAAACGTCCCAACATTGTTGCAGTCTGATCACATTTGTACCAAAATGCGCTGTGTTTTGTTTACCTAAACGCGCTCTCGCTCTTTGCCTCATTTCACCGTCCGGGGTCCATTTCCTCCATAATTCCCTTCTAGAAACATTCAGGAATACCCCCATCATTTCCTTTTATTTAGCCTCCAACTTCTCAGTTGATTTCCACCTCAAAAACAGCATTCTGCAAACAAAAATTAGCCCTGATGGACCTGATGGAATCAACAAACTTGTTTTGCCATAGAGCCATTCTGTGTACATCTAGAATTGATAATATAAAATGGGGAAAACTACTGGATTTTAATAACTGATGTTGTTTGACTTTATAAAAACACGTATTTGTACCACGTTATTCAATGATTCCTGTGAAACGTTGGGCAGTGAAGTGTTCCGAAAGATTAAAACTTAGTTTCAACCGTGGAAGGAATTTGGTTTTTTGGCTTATGTTCCTCGTAAAGGTTGTTTTTCTCAATGTGCGCTGTCGTGACGCTTCAGGAATTCTCGTTCTGATGGTCTATAATTACGTGTACAATAGCAAACTAACGATTTCCCTATTCATTTGCATTCTACACTTCGCACCACGAGGCAAGTTAAAAGCAGCTTCTTCCTGCGCTTGGATACGAACCCGACAACTTTTCGATACGGTCTTATCGATGTGTTCATCACGTAGGAGAGAAGATAACAGTTATCACAGAGGAATTGAGTGTGATCATCAGGGTGATTCCTCAACTGAGGGCAAATTCCCGTCTCCCACCTATGATATTTCACTCATTAGGCCTACTTTCTCGATTTTTTTTCCTAACTGTAGGTTCTGACGAGCTCTTCAATACCCTTTAGCAACAATATGGCCATTTGGTTTTTAAAGAAAAGTAAATAGGTAATTTACCTACCTATTCACATTGCCATGGTTGGTCTAAAACAGTGGTTCCCAACCTCCTGTGGCCCATCGCCCCTTTCTGGAGGTTGACTAACACCTATCGCCCCCCTCTCCTTTAATTTTTCCTTCCATGCCTAATTTTAATTTGAAGTGAAATGTAATAATGAAGCAATTTTATTATTTTAAACAATTTTATTACTGTATACAAACACAACCAAAGCAGTGTTATCTGGTCACTCCTAAATAAAATAGAAAATAAAAAATTAAAATGTATACATAATGGAAGTTATATTTCTGGAAGTTGATATTTTAGAAGATTAAATAGATAAATAAAATTATGTTGAATAGAAATATTAATTCTCGAACGAAAGTTCTAACAGGAATGAATATTTCAATTGGGGTTGTTAATTTCAGAGTCGTAACTGCAACATACGATAATATAACACAATCCCGACTTCATTACACAATTCCTACACTTCCTACTACCTTCCACTCGATTGAACCCACTGAGTCCTATTGCCTTAGCGAGTTCATCATGTCAAGGGCTGGGTAGACCTTTGGCGAGTCTTCCGACATTCGTTTCGCGAGTCTTTCTCTTTGCTGATATTTCGCTTTTAATGGCTTCTTCCCAAGATTTCGCATTTGTTCCCTCTAGTGCCTCATTTTGAGTTAGAGAAGCTACTTCAAAATCATGCAGCCACGCATAGGGATTCAGTTGTGCTCTGTCTCTCAGGTAGTGACCATTAGCAATTTGTTCGTCATTTTCTTCTTCTTCAGTCACCTGAGTTGTGTCGTTTCCATCTATGAAAAAAATCGACCATTTGTTCATCTTTTTGAATTTTCTTCTGATCCCTGGAATCTGAACTGGATGGGAATGGATCGCCATTTGATTTTTCAGAGTAGTAGAATTTTGCCACTATCTTAACATCTCTGGAAATGACTATGCTGTTTCTCGAGGGCACCCAAACTCTGTATGCCTTCGAAACTTCGGAGTAACCAACAAAAATGCCTTCCTCGGCTCTGGCTCGAAATTTGTCTTTGCCTGGGCGTTTGTCCATGACGAATTCCTACAATACATTTTTTATAGTTTTTTTTTTTCAAGAACAAAGAAGATAAATGAAGAAAATTCACAGTTAAAAAGTGAAAAAAAAAATGAAAGTTTGAAAACGTTGTGTTATTTTACCTTTTCAATGGCTGCCCGGCAACTTAAACTGTACAGTACTGTTTTCATTTTTCACCCTTTGAATACTTATCGCCCCCCAATTGCCCCCTGATAACCCAAATCGCCCCCTGATAACCCAAATCGCCCACTTGGGGGCGATCGCCCCCTGGTTGGGAACCACTGATCTAAAAGTTAAATAATAATGATAATAAATACTCGACTCAGCAGTTGATTTTCATCCACCTATAAATTTTCTATGAACGCAATTTTTTTCCTCATTCAAGTTGAGGATCTTACTCCTTGAAAATAGGTTTTACAATTCTCCTGTAAAATCATGTCAGCAATTATGATCAACGAAAAGCTGTCTACAACTTTTCTTAACATTGTCGTGGCTGAAAGAGATCCCCATGCAGTGGAAAGGGGATTCGGAATATTTTGGAACTTCGTTAAAGGCTGTAATTAATGAGAATTGGAGGACCCCTGAGACATGAGTACTTCTGTCACAATGTGATCTTGAAGTTGAAAATAACATTGTCGTGGCTTATAGTTTTCAACATTCCAAATTACTAAAAGACCACGACAATGTGAGAGTTCCACAACAATCTTAAAATAAGTTTAAGTACCTCTTTTTTCACCAAGTTTATTATTATAGTGTACCACTACTTGGGAACCCACCAACTAGTTCAGTTACTGCGCAACTTAAGGTTTTACAGGGTAAGCAGAATGGGGGGATCAAGAATTTCAGTAGAGAAGAGATTAAGACGAAAACGTCGAAATTTATTTTTCTTTTTAGTTTCGTATTTTGGTTAATACCAAGTTAACCAAGGCTTTGGAACCTCCATAAAGTCAGGAACGGGACAATTACATCACTCTTGTTTGATTCATCTAAAGTTGTTGAGAAATGAATCACTGAATATTATAATTATTTTCACCGTATAATTCAAGAGAATTCGTCAACTGATAGGAAACAAGAATTTATACATTTAGTGTCATTGGAAAATAACGACATGAACAGACGGACACCATAACCCCTGTTTTTGGAAAGAATTGTGTGACATGCGTATGAAAATTCAATTCATCAATTAATTTGAATTATTTCATTTTTAGTGTGTTCCGGCACAAGGAACAGCACGTGGCAGAAGAGAGGTTTCTGATTCTCAAAGATAAACTCCCTGTTTTAACGAATTTGGCCTCCACCGTAAGTTTCTTTTATATTTATTAAGCTTAGTTAGTGAATGCAATAAACGGTAGTAGAGGATATTATACTCAGTAAGAAAATGTCCAAGAGGCATGATTTGTTAGTTTTCTATGTACTTCTTGGACATTTTTAATTCTTCCGATTTTTTTTTTTTTTTTCAAGAGTATACTTATTGCCTATTCCAGAAGATCAATTTCGCTTCCTCACTATCGAAAGTGGAGAAGCTTTGCGTTCTTGTTAATGCGAGAATTCGAACAATAAGTTAGTCCTTCAAAATCAAAATTTCTACCCACCTGCGTTTTGGTGCTTGCTGATATATTTTTTGTTCCTTGTCTGGCTACCTGTGGCAACTGAGTAACAATTTTTTGAATCCTAATTTTTTAATTTTCTCGTATTGATGACTTAGCACTCAAGATAAGTTGTGTATGGAGAAAAGGGGGTTAATAAGATGGAGGAAATTATAATCCATTGTGAAATAATTTGCAGCATCTTGACTGAAAACATTGCCTATTCACTATAGTACCTACTGTTATTGATGAAACCAGTTTAAGACGTATCGTATTGTGAACCTTCTCGTTCACTTGTACAGATTGTTTTTATTACAAAATAATGAGGCATGCCCGGTATTTTCATTGATGATCGACGTGATAGAATGCAATTTTACAATTCCAACATGATTTCACATGAAACTTGATTTTCAAGCTAGTCTTGCCCTGAATTCTGGCAATGAGCGAAACGGCAGCCTTGTAATACTTTTGAAGGGACGCCATGGTCTGCGACAGTGACCAAAATGTAAACTGACCCACAAGCAGGCAGGCTAGCTAAAGGTTTGTTTTGACAAGAGGTTCAGAACCAGTTCAGAACCGAACACGCCCCTTTTTAGCTGTTTTGACAGGCCAGAACTAGTTCTGAAAAATCTCGAACCTCTTGGTTCGCTGTTCGACAAGGAGTTCAGAACCACTTAGAACCAGTTCAAGTGGTTCGAAGATTTTTGCCAGAACTTTTAGTCCGAGACATGCGCAGTAGATTTATCGCTTTATCAACGGTTATCATCTATTCCTGCCCAAATGAGCCCGATTATTGAATTTAAGGAGATATGCATAGAGCACGTAAATCGGTTCTCAACCAAAATACCTATTTGGATTGATCAGTTGATCATATTTGTGTGCCTCCTGAAATTCAAAAATCGCTCTATCACCTGTGAAACACGCACACTCCAAAGCTTAGTAGAAATTCAAATCATGAATGCAAGCCAAATGAATGAAATTGAATAATAAATGACAGTGAAAGAATTTGCAGCGGTTTTTTGTGGGCTATCTCAAGTCCTTTGTTTAAGTTTATCGTCCCACGATTGGTCACGCCCCTGGGTTGGGAGCGTTTTGGATTCACGTGATTTTTTCTCTTCGGAGCTCCTTCATATCCCTACCCAAGTCAAGGTCATACGTCCCCGTCGTGCAACCCGGGCGCCCTCTGGATTTTCCAAGGGCGGCAGAATGACCCTCTGGCGATGAGGGGGGAGACTCGTGTCAACGAGTCTCCTGACCCTTCTTCTACCGTCTCCCCCGTTATGGATTCCAATCTACAAGAGCCTCATAACCCCCGCCTGCCCATTGGCACGCGGGGTTCTAGGGGAGGCGCTCGGGGGCGCCCCAGGCAGGGGCGTCGGCCATCCTCTCCATCTTCATCTTCCTCCTCATCCTATCCTTCTTCCTCTTCCACTGCCCCGATGAATGCCCACCAATGTGCCCACTGTGAAAGAGCCTTCAGCTCCAAGCGAGGCCTTGGAGCCCACATCTGGCAGAAGCATCCTGTAGAGGCCAACGCTGCAATTAATATAGAGCGAGAGCGGCCCAGGTATGCTTCTGAGGATTTGCGGAGAATGGCAGCAGAGGAGGCAGAGGCTGTGCGCAATGGGGTACGTCATATTAATGTTTTTTTGCACCAACGTTTTCCCATGCGCACGCTCTCTGCCATTCAATCTCTTCGCCTGAGGCCCCACTATAAGCAGCTTGTCCAGGATGCAATCCTGGCAAATAGCAGTGGGGCCTCCCTGCAACTCCGGCAGATGTGGGCCAGCAGCCCGCCATTCAGCAATCCTCCCCCATGACCTCCGGTCTCCTTTTAGAGTTGAAGACTGAGGTGTTGAGGCTTGGGGAGCGGGTAGGCAATATTGTAGGTTACGAGAGTGCCTACCTGCAGGACCTGGCGAGGCGGGCTGCTGAGGGGCTAAATAGCTTGGAGGACGAGGTTGCAGCATACATACAGAGGATCTTCCCACAGGTTGAGGAAGCGACCGTGGCGGGGCATCATGGGGGAGTCCCTCCAAATGTGGTGCCGCGTGGAGGTCGCCGAGCAGCTAAACAAGCAAGGAGGCGGGAATACCAGCGTGTCCAGAGATTGTGGAGGAAGCACCCGGCTCGTGCAGCTGCGGAGGTACTGGAGGGAGCTGGGGATAAGCAAGTTATACCTCCCCTCCAGGAGTTTGTGGACTATTGGGAGCCTCTGATGAGTGCCCCCAGCCACAACTCTGGAGGGCCAGTGGTGCCCCAGCTCCCCCCAGGGATTCCTTACGCAGCATCATGTGCACACCAGTGCTTCATGACGAGGCACATAAGTGCCGTGTCAAGAACTCCACTTCCCCTGGACCTGATGGTATCTCCGCCCGTCGATGGAACAAAACTCCGAAGAATGTTAGACTGCTCATCCTCAACCTGCTACTACTATCGGGAAGACCCCCGAAAGCGTTGGCCCGTGCCCGGACAATATTCATCCCCAAGAAAGGAGGAAGTGGGCCAGGAGGCTACCGTCCGATTTCAATTTCGTCGGTGGTCTTCCGCCACTTCCATAAGATACTGGCATCTCGCCTCCAAGTGGCTGGTGTCATGGGTGACGTCCAGAGAGCATTCAGGCCAGCAGATGGCACAGGAGAGAACCTAACAGTTCTCCAAACAGTCATCTCGCTGGCCCGCACCAAGAAACGGCAGCTCCACCTTGCCGCTCTGGACGTCGCTAAAGCCTTTGACACTGTAAGCCACTTTGCCCTAACCGATTGTCTTCGTGGTGTCGGGGCACCTGCTCGTTTGATTGAGTATGTTGCCTGTCTGTACCACGAAGGCGTGACGGTCTTTGAGGCACAAGGTGAGGTGTCAGGGGATGTTGTCATTGGGCGCGGGGTACGCCAGGGGGATCCTCTGTCGCCACTCCTCTTTAACCTGGTCGTGGACACGGCATTGGGTAAGCTGCCAGCTGAAATAGGGTTTGATCTTGCCCCTGGGGTGCGAGTAGGTGCATTGGCTTTTGCTGATGATGTCATCCTGCTCGCAGAAACCCGTGAGGGCCTACAGATCGCCCTGAATGTATTTGCTGAGCAGCTAGCCAGGTGTGGATTGGTAGTTAACCCAGCTAAGTGTGGGTCGGTCTCCCTGGTCCCGTCAGGTCGCCAGCATAAGGTGAAGGTAGTGGATGAGGAGTGTTTTGTCCTAGGGCAAACTTCCATCCCTGCCCGATCCGTGCTGGAGGTCTGGCGGTACCTTGGGGTCGACTTCATGGGTGTTGCTACCATAGCCGCAAGCCGTGTGGACCTTGGTAGAGCACTAGCTCGTATAACCAAGGCTCCACTGAAGCCACAGCAGAAGCTGCGCCTCCTTCGCACGTATTTACTGCCAAAGCTAACCTATGGGCTAGTCTTTGGCAGGCTTACTGCGGGGAGGCTGCTCCAGTTAGACCGAGAAGTTCGCTCTGCTGTGCGCTCTTGGCTAGGCTTTCCACCTGGTGTCCCAAGTGCCTATATCCATGCACCGGTCAAGGCCGGTGGGCTTGGCATTGTCTCTCTCTCAGCCAGCATCCCATCTCTACGCCGCCAGCGCCTGCTAGCCCTTAGGGGCTCGAGCTGGGAGGTTGCCCGCACTGCTGCTGACCTTGATTTTGTCAGGCAGCAGCTGTTGTGGTGCGATCGAGCAACACCAACTGCTCCTAAACCCAGCTCATCTGCAGAGTTTGCTGCTGCCCTGCATGATTCAGTGGATGGTAAAGAACTCCGACAGTGCTCTGAATCCCCCATCTCTTCCCAATGGGTGGAGTGGGCTTCAGAGGGCATTGGGGCCCGCGACTACCGACATTTTCATGCCGTCCGGGTGGCTACTTTAGCCACTGCGGTTAGGTGCTCAAGAGGTAGTCGTGGGACAGTAGATACCCTTTGCCGTGCCTGTCGGGGTAAAAATGAAAACCTGTATCATGTGGTGCAGCAGTGCCCAAGGACTCATGGTGGCCGCATTCTCCGTCATGATGCGGTTGCCAAGCAGATAGCAGGTGCATTGTCATCCAGCGGCTGGGATGTGGAGAGAGAGAGACTGTATCGTATGCCAAGTGACCAGGGCAAGAAGCCGGATATTGTTGCCGTTAAGCCCGACGGGTCTGCCATAATCCTGGATGTCCAAGTTGTCAGTGGCAGCGTGGACATGGAGCAGACCTGGAGGGCTAAGATAAGTAAATATGATAGGAACGACCTGCGGCAAGCAGTATCTGAGCTAAAGGGAGTGGCGCCTAACAACATCAAGGTTATGGCTGCAACCGTGTCATGGCGCGGAGTGTGGTGCGGGAAAAGTGCCACGGAGTTACTCGAGCTGGGCATCTCGTCAGGAGTACTTCGTGGTATCACCACCCGCGTCATACGGGGCTCGTACTTGAATTGGTGGTCATTTTATAGGGGCACTTCCTTTCATCCCTCCCTTCCTCCTCCTTCATCCTCAACTTCCCATATCCCAAGGGCCGGCGTCGGGTAAACCTGGGCGTCCTCCCCACTTTTATTTCATTTAGTTTTTTCGTTTTTTTTTAATGGCGTGCCCCCTCCGTCTTTGAGGGGAGATTATTTAAAAAAATTTCCAACCAATATTCCTTTCGTAGCAATCAAATTGAGTGGTTTTCTGCGGGAACGCGATAAGTCCAAAAATTGAAAGATAAATATTGGGGCGCCGTTTGGTACGTGAATTTGGTGTGACAATTAGTGACGAGTGTGTTTCGGCAAGAAATGCCGTAGTCAAGGACTGAAGGAGGCATCAGAATGTTAGCATCTCGAGACGTCCACGCTGGACATGATGGCAGGACTCTTGTCAGTTCATTCTCAGCAACAATGAGAAATCAGCAAAAACCAAATAAGTCACTTGTGAATCCAACATATTGCACATATTAAAACCGAATAAACGAGTTCGGAAACCAAGCGTGTAGAAGCAACGCCTTCCCAAACGACCGTTGCGGTCCGGCGACATGACGTCAATCCCCCAATTATATAGGGCCCTGGCCCGGCAGGCTTGGTTGTCCACTCTTTCACACTCATTCAATGTGTTCAGGTCTCTCGTCAAACCTACATACTTTCCCAACAACTCTCTCTTTCCTTACCCAAGATATTAAAAAGTCACGGTTGTTTCATTACTTACCGGCTGGAGAATATCTTTCCTTCTTGCCCACGGGAGCTTGCAAAAGTTTCTGGACCAAGAACACTCCTACCTGACCGATTGGGAACTCACGGTTGTTTCATTACTTACCATGTTCTCAATACACCTCACCAGTTAGGAACTCACGGTTGTTTCATTACTTACCATGTTCTCAATACACCTCACCGATTAGGATCTCGCGGTTGTTGCATTACTTACCATGTTCTCAATACACCTCACCGATTAGGAACTCACGGTTGTTTAATTACTTACCATGTTCTCAATACACCTCACCAGTTAGGAACTCACGGTTGTTGCATTACTTACCATGTTCTCAATACACCTCACCAGTTAGGAACTCACGGTTGTTTAATTACTTACCATGTTCTCAATACACCTCACCTGTTAGGAACTCACGGTTGTTGAATTACTTACCATGTTCTCAATACACCTCACCGATTAGGATCTCGCGGTTGTTGCATTACTTACCATGTTCTCAATACACCTCACCGATTAGGATCTCGCGGTTGTTGCATTACTTACCATGTTCTCAATACACCTCACCGATTAGGAACTCACGGTTGTTTAATTACTTACCATGTTCTCAATACACCTCACCGATTAGGATCTCGGTTGTTGCATTACTTACCATGTTCTCAATACACCTCACCGATTAGGAACTCACGGTTGTTTAATTACTTACCATGTTCTCAATACACCTCACCAGTTAGGAACTCACGGTTGTTGCATTACTTACCATGTTCTCAATACACCTCACCGATTAGGAACTCACGGTTGTTTAATTACTTACCATGTTCTCAATACACCTCACCAGTTAGGAACTCACGGTTGTTGCATTACTTACCATGTTCTCAATACACCTCACCGATTAGGATCTCGCGGTTGTTGCATTACTTACCATGTTCTCAATACACCTCACCGATTAGGAACTCACGGTTGTTTCATTCCTTACCGGGTTCTCAATACACCTCACCGATTAGGAACTCACGGTTGTTTCATTACTTACCATGTTCTCAATACACCTCACCGATTAGGATCTCGCGGTTGTTGCATTACTTACCATGTTCTCAATACACCTCACCGATTAGGAACTCACGGTTGTTTAATTACTTACCATGTTCTCAATACACCTCACCAGTTAGGAACTCACGGTTGTTGCATTACTTACCATGTTCTCAATACACCTCACCAGTTAGGAACTCACGGTTGTTTCATTACTTACCATGTTCTCAATACACCTCACCGATTAGGATCTCGGGGTTGTTGCATTACTTACCATGTTCTCAATACACCTCACCGATTAGGAACTCACGGTTGTTTAATTACTTACCATGTTCTCAATACACCTCACCGATTAGGATCTCGCGGTTGTTGCATTACTTACCATGTTCTCAATACACCTCACCGATTAGGAACTCACGGTTGTTTAATTACTTACCATGTTCTCAATACACCTCACCAGTTAGGAACTCACGGTTGTTGCATTACTTACCATGTTCTCAATACACCTCACCGATTAGGAACTCACGGTTGTTTAATTACTTACCATGTTCTCAATACACCTCACCAGTTAGGAACTCACGGTTGTTGCATTACTTACCATGTTCTCAATACACCTCACCGATTAGGATCTCGCGGTTGTTGCATTACTTACCATGTTCTCAATACACCTCACCGATTAGGAACTCACGGTTGTTTCATTACTTACCATGTTCTCAATACACCTCACCGATTAGGAACTCACGGTTGTTTCATTACTTACCATGTTCTCAATACACCTCACCGATTAGGATCTCGCGGTTGTTGCATTACTTACCATGTTCTCAATACACCTCACCGATTAGGAACTCACGGTTGTTTAATTACTTACCATGTTCTCAATACACCTCACCAGTTAGGAACTCACGGTTGTTGCATTACTTACCATGTTCTCAATACACCTCACCAGTTAGGAACTCACGGTTGTTTCATTACTTACCATGTTCTCAATACACCTCACCGATTAGGATCTCACGGTTGTTGCATTACTTACCATGTTCTCAATACACCTCACCGATTAGGAACTCACGGTTGTTTAATTACTTACCGGGTTCTTAATATCTCCAAATATTAACTTACGGTTGTTTCATTACTTACTGTTACTACGGGTTTCTTTGTATAAAGTTTTCTGGGTCCAGTAGTACAACCTTCTTCTTCACTTTCATCTCACGCCAACCTTTTCCTACATCTAAACTCCAAATTCTTTATGTTTATGAACTTTTCCAATTTCACTATAAACTCAGTTCATAACATCACTTATCAGACCCGTGGGGGATTTATGCACGAAACTGCCAAAACAGAAACCTACCAATTTCTGGCATTCTAATTTTGGACATATCTAGTTCTTGTCGGAAACCCCTCCATTGAATGCTGACCCCTTTCTCCGTTATCAAGGTGTTGAACGCCTCCTTCTCGTGCCTTTAAATAGTGATTGGGTGAAGAATAACTCGGATATGCAAGAAAGGCAGTCCCTGATGACATCAAACTGCACTATTGAGTGTCTATAACATCGAGCTTTTTCGCTTCTACTCTCTGTGGTGATTGATGTCGAATTTGACAATGTCGGCCCCCATCCTTTCTCCTCTAAAACGTCACATGGTAGCTGGAGCTTGGTAATTCAGTCCTCTGAATTTCTGTTGTCCACACTAGAAGAAACTCAGCTCCCGAGAATCTCCAGAAGGGATGGAAAACAATTTATAATGAGTGTTGGTTATGTTATGTCTAGGAATTGGATGCGATTGGAGTTGGTTTGAAGACACTTGACTTGTGGTTTTTCTGCCTTAAGTTTATTGAACATTCTGCAGCACGTTACTACCCAGGAGCAAGGTCCTAATCACCTGGTATTATCAGATTATTGAAAGTGATGCAAAATTTTATAGTTAGTTATTCGTTTCATGTGTAGAGATAGAAAACGTTGACTACGATTCGTAAAACAATAGAACATGCCAATGATATTCACGTTTGAGACTATGCAGACGCTACTTTTCTATGAAATTTGTAAGAGATCATCTGAAAGGGAACCTGCATGGTCCCAAAATGTCTGCCTAACTGGACTAAAGCTTTGCACGGTTTGGGCGTGGCAAGGAATTTACATAATAATCACAACAAATAGTTTGTTCTTCAGAAAACTTCCACGTACTGTAATCGTACCTACGTTCGGTATGTACCTAATGAGCCAGTAAACATAGTTTTGACGGAATCGAACTAGTTTTCGATTATTGATGAAGCCTGAATTCACTGTGTATATTTCTACTTTTCAGTCTGAAGCTAAGACAATGGTTTTAAAATGGACCTTGAAGTGTCTGCTCAGGTCATTTGAAAAATAATTGAGTTGGTTTTTACCAATTAATTTTAACAATTTTGTGTTGTCCCTGTATTGTGGCTGGGTGTTCCCATTAGTGTGAAATGTCCTTGAGCTCTCTTAATTAGTTTAACAATGCTTAAGTACAGAGGATGAATATAAGTAAACAACAATGAATGAAAAGTGGGAAACTCTTTTGGAAGTTTTATTAGAAATTAAAATCAAATTACTTGAATTTCAGGCTGGTGTGGTACTTTTCATACTTGAGGCTTAACTGAATAAGGCAGAAATTCCTGTATCTTACGTTATGTCCAGCGGTGTTCAATTGGCGTTGTTTGTTTTGATTTGCGAACCGACTTAATGACAGTCAGGCTTTCTGTTAGCATGTGCGAAATAACAGCAGTGTTCGAACAAATGCTTGAATGATGGAATTCTGGTGATATCGAACTAACCTAGTTTTTGAAGCCTAAACTTCAATAACCTAGTTTTTCAGATCTGGGTGAAGATAGGAAGGGTTAACGAAGCGTTAGACAGCTGTGGATTGTTTCGTACAATCTAAGAAAAAATAATTAAGACTTCTTTATCAGGTACCTAACAAGCGATATAAACTTGGCCACAGTAATTATGCAAGGTTAGGAACTTCTTATTGTTGTGAAGTATGATAGGTAGCAATTAGGTTATCTGCCGCTACAGACATGCAAGTCCCTCATTTTGTTTTCCCAATCGTTTATTATAAGTCATACATTGTGATACCAATGTTTTACCTCAATTATCACTGCTGGAGTAGTCATCTCTATTTCGAATTGAAGCTTACTTTCGTTAAACGCTGCCAAAATGTTCACTACTTCAATATTTTAAAACATACAAAGGTTTGAGAATCAATATTTAGATTGGAATGACTACCGAAAAATTTTTAATTTAGAAATCCGTTTAGAGACATTTAATATATACGCATATATTAAAATACAAATAAACCTACCGATATTTATAAATTTGACAAATAAAGAAGAAAGAGTATAGTTAATATTTCGACGAATTGCCTTTTTCAAAAATTAGAGGAGATACTAGAATGAATACAACAGATTGTTATTGTGGGATTGGTCACTTGATTTCTTCAATGACGCTTTTCATAGCCAACCGGCACAGCATCAACAATTGTTCTTCGGGTGGTATCCATTTTTTCTCCTTGCCTCATTTCCCAGCTCGAATGTGTATATTGACAAAAATACCTATATAAATACTTTAACTACGTTTCACCCGATACATCTTCAGTACTGGTCCCTCAGGCATCCCCTTTTTCTGGTCACTCTCGAGTTGGTGGTGGGAGGGGGAAGGGTACATGATGATGGGGGAAAAAATAATAGAATAATTAAACTTGGAAAAAACGCCATCACCTGCTGATGATAAATCCAGAAGGCAGGATTGATCCTCTATGGGGTTAATCAGGCTGCCTCATCTCGGTCTCCGTTGTGTCTGGTGGGAGTACCTCCAACACCTTGATCCAAAAGGCATTGTCCAATTGCTGCTGATGGATTTGAGCATGATGTACAGCTCGTTTTGCTGATTGGTGGTTGTTCGTACGAGTCCAGAGGGTTGTTTCGGTGTGCCTAACGTGGAACCCTTCAAATTTTGACAAATTAGCTGGTATATACGGTTCGGGGTGTCGCATTCCCTTTAGTCTAGTAAACGTGAGGCGTATTAGCAGATGTGAAGGTTCCAGCTTCATCATCCACGAGTCCACGCATCATGCATTGTCCAATTGCTGCTGATGGATTTGAGCATGATAGATATTCAGCTCGTTTTGCTGATTGGTGGTTGTAGGGCTCGCATAGGTACAATACATTAGTTTTTGGTGGTTTTCAAATTCCATAATTATTTTCTTGTTCAATAAAAAAAATCAACAATTGAATTTTCAGGAACAGAAAATTTTGAAAGTCCGACACTTGAAAACGGGGGTTTTTTAACCCAGTCGAATTTTACAAATTCAAAATCAGGCCAATATAGGGAAACCAAAACTTGGTTTTTAGTGATTAAATGAATCTTTTAAACTCCATGAGTATTAGTTTTTCAACGTTTAATGGGAAATTTTAACAATTTATTTTTGGAATATAAAAAAAAAGCATTTAAAAAATATATTTCTATTTATTTATTTCAAATATTTAAATTCAAAAAAGTATTTTTGAAAAAAAATCTAATGTGATTTTGTAATTTTTTTTTGCTTACAATGTCTTTTCATTTGGATCAAAGTTTTTTGTTCCAATCGAAAAAAAAATTGTTCTTCTAAAAATCGCTCGATAGGATTTGACATGTGTCATTTTTTAAAAGGGTTTTTTCGGAAACATACGTTGAACTGAAAATTAAAACTTTTTCTGGGGAAAAATCGATTCCATTTTTTTTCCCTCCATATAAATTTTTTTCCCGGGGGGGTTTGGAGACCCCTGCTTTAAATAACAAATCAAGAATAATAAATTAATAAAATTGATCAATAATAAAGAAGAAAAAATTTATCCAGTACTGAATAATGTTCCATATGATGGATTAAAAGGGATACCGGTGGGAATTTTTCCCCCCAAAATGCACTCAAGTGTCAAAAAAAGTATTGAAACTGTCCCAGAATAATGAATTGGGGGGGAAATTTTATGATGAGCTTGTGACCTC
>JAVIWC010000420.1:0-17808 GCA_031894815.1 Creontiades dilutus
CAGAGTTTATTTTTGAGCAATTTTGATGAAAAAACGCGAATTTAAACCCTGAAGGAAGCGTTTTACGAAAAAAGGACTTCAGATTCGTGTTCAGCACCCCGAAAAAACCCTTAGAGAGTAGGTTTGAAAGGGATTAAACAGATATAATTTTTGAGCAATTTTTTTGAAAAATCGCGAAAATAACCTGAAGGAAGCGTTTTATCGAAAAACGGACTTTAGATTCGTGTTCAGCACCCCGAAAAACCCCTTAGAGAGTAGGTTTTAAAGCGATTAAACAGAGTTTATTTGTTGAAATTTTGATGAAAAATCCCAAAATAACCATGAAGGAAGCGTTTTATCGAAAACGGACTTCAGATTCGTGTTCAGCACCCCGAAAACCCCCGAAGAGGTTTGAAAGGTTAAACAGAGTTTATTTTTGAGAATTTTGATGAAAAAAGCGAAAATAACCATGAAGGAAACGTTTTATCGAAAAAAGGACTTCAGATTCGTGTTCAGCACCCCCAAAAACCTTTGAGCAATTCTTGATGAAAAATCGCGAAAATAACCATGAAGGAAGCGTTTTATCGAAAAACGGACTTCAGATTCGTGTTCAGCACCCCGAAAACCCCTTAGAGAGTAGGTTTGAAAGGGATTAAACAGAGTTAATTTTTGAGCAATTTTGATGAAAAATCGCGAAAATAACCATGAAGGAAGCGTTTTATCGAAAAACGGACTTCAGATTCGTGTTCAGCACCCCGAAAAACCCCTTAGAGAGTAGGTTTGAAAGGGATTAAACAGAGATTTATTTTTGAGCAATTTTGATGAAAAATCGCGAAAATAACCATGAAGGAAGCGTTTTATCGAAAAACGGACTTCGAATTCGTGTTCAGCACCCCGAAAACCCCTTAGAGAGTAGGTTTGAAAGGGATTAAACAGAGTTTATTTTTGAGCAATTTTGATGAAAAATCGCGAAAATAACCATGAAGGAAGCGTTTTATCGAAAAACGGACTTCGAGATTCGTGTTCAGCACCCCGAAAACCCCTTAGAGAGTAGGTTTGAAAGGGATTAAACAGAGTTAATTTTTGAGCAATTTTGATGAAAAATCGCGAAAATAACCATGAAGGAAGCGTTTTATCGAAAAACGGACTTCAGATTCGTGTTCAGCACCCCGAAAACCCCTTAGAGAGTAGGTTTGAAAGGGATTAAACAGAGTTAATTTTTGAGCAATTTTGATGAAAAATCGCGAAAATAACCATGAAGGAAGCGTTTTATCGAAAAACGGACTTCGAGATTCGTGTTCAGCACCCCGAAAAACCCCTTAGAGAGTAGGTTTGAAAGGGATTAAACAGAGTTAATTTTTGAGCAATTTTGATGAAAAATCGCGAAAATAACCATGAAGGAAGCGTTTTATCGAAAAACGGACTTCGAGATTCGTGTTCAGCACCCCGAAAACCCCTTAGAGAGTAGGTTTGAAAGGGATTAAACAGAGATAATTTTTGAGCAATTTTGATGAAAAATCGCGAAAATAACCATGAAGGAAGCGTTTTATCGAAAAACGGACTTCAGATTCGTGTTCAGCACCCCGAAAAACCCCTTAGAGAGTAGGTTTGAAAGGGATTAAACAGAGTTAATTTTTGAGCAATTTTGATGAAAAATCGCGAAAATAACCATGAAGGAAGCGTTTTATCGAAAAACGGACTTCAGATTCGTGTTCAGCACCCCGAAAAACCCCTTAGAGAGTAGGTTTGAAAGGGATTAAACAGAGATAATTTTTGAGCAATTTTGATGAAAAATCGCGAAAATAACCATGAAGGAAGCGTTTTATCGAAAAACGGACTTCAGATTCGTGTTCAGCACCCCGAAAAACCCCTTAGAGAGTAGGTTTGAAAGGGATTAAACAGAGTTAATTTTTGAGCAATTTTGATGAAAAATCGCGAAAATAACCATGAAGGAAGCGTTTTATCGAAAAACGGACTTCAGATTCGTGTTCAGCACCCCGAAAAACCCCTTAGAGAGTAGGTTTGAAAGGGATTAAACAGAGTTAATTTTTGAGCAATTTTGATGAAAAATCGCGAAAATAACCATGAAGGAAGCGTTTTATCGAAAAACGGACTTCAGATTCGTGTTCAGCACCCCGAAAAACCCCTTAGAGAGTAGGTTTGAAAGCGATTAAACAGAGTTAATTTTTGAGCAATTTTGATGAAAAAACGCGAAAATAACCATGAAGGAAGCGTTTTATCGAAAAACGGACTTCAGATTCGTGTTCAGCACCCCGAAAAACCCCTTAGAGAGTAGGTTTGAAAGCGATTAAACAGAGTTAATTTTTGAGCAATTTTGATGAAAAAACGCGAAAATAACCATGAAGGAAGCGTTTTATCGAAAAACGGACTTCAGATTCGTGTTCAGCACCCCGAAAAACCCCTTAGAGAGTAGGTTTGAAAGGGATTAAACAGAGTTAATTTTTGAGCAATTTTGATGAAAAAACGCGAAAATAACCATGAAGGAAGCGTTTTATCGAAAAACGGACTTCAGATTCGTGTTCAGCACCCCGAAAAACCCCTTAGAGAGTAGGTTTGAAAGGATTAAACAGAGTTAATTTTTGAGCAATTTTGATGAAAAATCGCGAAAATAACCATGAAGGAAGCGTTTTATCGAAAAACGGACTTCAGATTCGTGTTCAGCACCCCGAAAAACCCCTTAGAGAGTAGGTTTGAAAGCGATTAAACAGAGTTAATTTTTGAGCAATTTTGATGAAAAAACGCGAAAATAACCATGAAGGAAGCGTTTTATCGAAAAACGGACTTCAGATTCGTGTTCAGCACCCCGAAAAACCCCTTAGAGAGTAGGTTTGAAAGGGATTAAACAGAGTTAATTTTTGAGCAATTTTGATGAAAAATCGCGAAAATAACCATGAAGGAAGCGTTTTATCGAAAAACGGACTTCAGATTCGTGTTCAGCACCCCGAAAAACCCCTTAGAGAGTAGGTTTGAAAGCGATTAAACAGAGTTAATTTTTGAGCAATTTTGATGAAAAAACGCGAAAATAACCATGAAGGAAGCGTTTTATCGAAAAACGGACTTCAGATTCGTGTTCAGCACCCCGAAAAACCCCTTAGAGAGTAGGTTTGAAAGCGATTAAACAGAGTTAATTTTTGAGCAATTTTGATGAAAAAACGCGAAAATAACCATGAAGGAAGCGTTTTATCGAAAAACGGACTTCAGATTCGTGTTCAGCACCCCGAAAACCCCTTAGAGAGTAGGTTTGAAAGCGATTAAACAGAGTTTATTTTTGAGCAATTTTGATGAAAAAACGCGAAAATAACCATGAAGGAAGCGTTTTATCGAAAAACGGACTTCAGATTCGTGTTCAGCACCCCGAAAAACCCCTTAGAGAGTAGGTTTGAAAGGGATTAAACAGAGTTAATTTTTGAGCAATTTTGATGAAAAATCGCGAAAATAACCATGAAGGAAGCGTTTTATCGAAAAACGGACTTCAGATTCGTGTTCAGCACCCCGAAAAACCCCTTAGAGAGTAGGTTTGAAAGCGATTAAACAGAGTTAATTTTTGAGCAATTTTGATGAAAAAACGCGAAAATAACCATGAAGGAAGCGTTTTATCGAAAAACGGACTTCAGATTCGTGTTCAGCACCCCGAAAAACCCCTTAGAGAGTAGGTTTGAAAGCGATTAAACAGAGTTAATTTTTGAGCAATTTTGATGAAAAAACGCGAAAATAACCATGAAGGAAGCGTTTTATCGAAAAACGGACTTCAGATTCGTGTTCAGCACCCCGAAAAACCCCTTAGAGAGTAGGTTTGAAAGCGATTAAACAGAGTTAATTTTTGAGCAATTTTGATGAAAAAACGCGAAAATAACCATGAAGGAAGCGTTTTATCGAAAAACGGACTTCAGATTCGTGTTCAGCACCCCGAAAAACCCCTTAGAGAGTAGGTTTGAAAGCGATTAAACAGAGTTAATTTTTGAGCAATTTTGATGAAAAAACGCGAAAATAACCATGAAGGAAGCGTTTTATCGAAAAACGGACTTCAGATTCGTGTTCAGCACCCCGAAAAACCCCTTAGAGAGTAGGTTTGAAAGCGATTAAACAGAGTTAATTTTTGAGCAATTTTGATGAAAAAACGCGAAAATAACCATGAAGGAAGCGTTTTATCGAAAAACGGACTTCAGATTCGTGTTCAGCACCCCGAAAAACCCCTTAGAGAGTAGGTTTGAAAGCGATTAAACAGAGTTAATTTTTGAGCAATTTTGATGAAAAAACGCGAAAATAACCATGAAGGAAGCGTTTTATCGAAAAACGGACTTCAGATTCGTGTTCAGCACCCCGAAAAACCCCTTAGAGAGTAGGTTTGAAAGCGATTAAACAGAGTTAATTTTTGAGCAATTTTGATGAAAAAACGCGAAAATAACCATGAAGGAAGCGTTTTATCGAAAAACGGACTTCAGATTCGTGTTCAGCACCCCGAAAAACCCCTTAGAGAGTAGGTTTGAAAGCGATTAAACAGAGTTAATTTTTGAGCAATTTTGATGAAAAAACGCGAAAATAACCATGAAGGAAGCGTTTTATCGAAAAACGGACTTCAGGACTTCAGATTCGTGTTCAGCACCCCGAAAAACCCCTTAGAGAGTAGGTTTGAAAGCGATTAAACAGAGTTTATTTTTGAGCAATTTTGATGAAAAAACGCGAAAATAACCATGAAGGAAGCGTTTTATCGAAAAACGGACTTCAGATTCGTGTTCAGCACCCCGAAAAACCCCTTAGAGAGTAGGTTTGAAAGCGATTAAACAGAGTTTATTTTTGAGCAATTTTGATGAAAAAACGCGAAAATAACCATGAAGGAAGCGTTTTATCGAAAAAAGGACTTCAGATTCGTGTTCAGCACCCCGAAAAACCCCTTAGAGAGTAGGTTTGAAAGCGATTAAACAGAGTTAATTTTTGAGCAATTTTGATGAAAACGCGAAAATAACCATGAAGGAAGCGTTTTATCGAAAAAAGGACTTCAGATTCGTGTTCAGCACCCCGAAAAACCCCTTAGAGAGTAGGTTTGAAAGCGATTAAACAGAGTTAATTTTTGAGCAATTTTGATGAAAAAACGCGAAAATAACCATGAAGGAAGCGTTTTATCGAAAAAAGGACTTCAGATTCGTGTTCAGCACCCCGAAAAACCCCTTAGAGAGTAGGTTTGAAAGCGATTAAACAGAGTTAATTTTTGAGCAATTTTGATGAAAAAACGCGAAAATAACCATGAAGGAAGCGTTTTATCGAAAAAAGGACTTCAGATTCGTGTTCAGCACCCCGAAAAACCCCTTAGAGAGTAGGTTTGAAAGCGATTAAACAGAGTTAATTTTTGAGCAATTTTGATGAAAAAACGCGAAAATAACCATGAAGGAAGCGTTTTATCGAAAAAAGGACTTCAGATTCGTGTTCAGCACCCCGAAAAACCCCTTAGAGAGTAGGTTTGAAAGCGATTAAACAGAGTTAATTTTTGAGCAATTTTGATGAAAAAACGCGAAAATAACCATGAAGGAAGCGTTTTATCGAAAAAAGGACTTCAGATTCGTGTTCAGCACCCCGAAAAACCCCTTAGAGAGTAGGTTTGAAAGCGATTAAACAGAGTTAATTTTTGAGCAATTTTGATGAAAAAACGCGAAAATAACCATGAAGGAAGCGTTTTATCGAAAAAAGGACTTCAGATTCGTGTTCAGCACCCCGAAAAACCCCTTAGAGAGTAGGTTTGAAAGCGATTAAACAGAGTTAATTTTTGAGCAATTTTGATGAAAAAACGCGAAAATAACCATGAAGGAAGCGTTTTATCGAAAAAGGACTTCAGATTCGTGTTCAGCACCCCGAAAAACCCCTTAGAGAGTAGGTTTGAAAGCGATTAAACAGAGTTAATTTTTGAGCAATTTTGATGAAAAAACGCGAAAATAACCATGAAGGAAGCGTTTTATCGAAAAAAGGACTTCAGATTCGTGTTCAGCACCCCGAAAAACCCCTTAGAGAGTAGGTTTGAAAGCGATTAAACAGAGTTAATTTTTGAGCAATTTTGATGAAAAAACGCGAAAATAACCATGAAGGAAGCGTTTTATCGAAAAAAGGACTTCAGATTCGTGTTCAGCACCCCGAAAAACCCCTTAGAGAGTAGGTTTGAAAGCGATTAAACAGAGTTAATTTTTGAGCAATTTTGATGAAAAAACGCGAAAATAACCATGAAGGAAGCGTTTTATCGAAAAAAGGACTTCAGATTCGTGTTCAGCACCCCGAAAAACCCCTTAGAGAGTAGGTTTGAAAGCGATTAAACAGAGTTAATTTTTGAGCAATTTTGATGAAAAAACGCGAAAATAACCATGAAGGAAGCGTTTTATCGAAAAAAGGACTTCAGATTCGTGTTCAGCACCCCGAAAAACCCCTTAGAGAGTAGGTTTGAAAGCGATTAAACAGAGTTAATTTTTGAGCAATTTTGATGAAAAAACGCGAAAATAACCATGAAGGAAGCGTTTTATCGAAAAAAGGACTTCAGATTCGTGTTCAGCACCCCGAAAAACCCCTTAGAGAGTAGGTTTGAAAGCGATTAAACAGAGTTAATTTTTGAGCAATTTTGATGAAAAAACGCGAAAATAACCATGAAAAGCGTTTTATCGAAAAAGGACTTCAGATTCGTGTTCAGCACCCCGAAAAACCCCTTAGAGTAGGTTTGAAAGCGATTAAACAGAGTTTGTTTTTGAGCAATTTTGATGAAAAAACGCGAAAATAACCATGAAGGAAGCGTTTTATCGAAAAAAGGACTTCAGATTCGTGTTCAGCACCCCGAAAAACCCCCTTAGAGAGTAGGTTTGAAAGCGATTAAACAGAGTTTATTTTTGAGTAATTTTGATGAAAAACCGCGAAAATAACCATGAAGGAAGCGTTTTATCGAAAAAAGGACTTCAGATTCGTGTTCAGCACCCCGACAAACCCCTTAGAGAGTAGGTTTGCAAGCGATTAAACAGAGTTTATTTTGAGCAATTTTGATGAAAAAACGCGAAAATAACCATGAAGGAAGCGTTTTATCGAAAAAAGGACTTCAGATTCGTGTTCAGCACCCCGAAAAACCCCTTAGAGTAGGTTTGAAAGCGATTAAACAAAGTTTATTTTTTGAGCAATTTTGATGAAAAAACGCGAAAATAACCATGAAGGAAGCGTTTTATCGAAAAAGGACTTCAGATTCGTGTTCAGCACCCCGAAAACCCCTTAAAGAGAAGTAGGTTTGAAAGCGATTAAACAGAGTTTATTTTTGAGCAATTTTGATGAAAAAACGCGAAAATAACCATGAAGGAAGCGTTTTATCGAAAAAAGGACTTCAGATTCGTGTTCAGCACCCCGAAAAACCCCTTAAAGAGTAGGTTTGAAAGGGATTAAACAGAGTTAATTTTTGAGCAATTTTGATGAAAAAACGCGAAAATAACCATGCAGGAAGCGTTTTATCGAAAAAAGGACTTCAGATTCGTGTTCAGCACCCCGAAAAACCCCTTAGAGAGTAGGTTTGAAAGCGATTAAACAGAATTTATTTTTGAGCAATTTTGATGAAAAAACGCGAAAATAACCATGAAGGAAGCGTTTTATCGAAAAAGGACTTCAGATTCGTGTTCAGCACCCGAAAAACCCCTTAGAGAGTAGGTTTGAAAGCGATTAAACAGATTTTATTTTTGAGCAATTTTGATGAAAAAACGCGAAAATAACCATGAAGGAAGCGTTTTATCGAAAAAAAGGACTTCAGATTCGTGTTCAGCACCCCAAAAAAACCCCTTAGAGTAGGTTTGAAAGCGATTAAACAGAGTTTATTTTTGAGCAATTTTGATGAAAAAACGCGAAAATAACCATGAAGGAAGCGTTTTATCGAAAAAGGACTTCAGATTCGTGTTCAGCACCCCGAAAAACCCCTTAGAGAGTAGGTTTGAAAGCGATTAAACAGAGTTTATTTTTGAGCAATTTTTGATGAAAAAGCGAAAATAACCATGAAGGAAGCGTTTTATCGAAAAAAGGACTTCAGATTCGTGTTCAGCACCCCGAAAAACCCCTTAGAGAGTAGGTTTGAAAGCGATTAAACAGAGTTTATTTTTGAGCAATTTTGATGAAAAAACGCGAAAATAACCATGAAGGAAGCGTTTTATCGAAAAAAGGACTTCAGATTCGTGTTCAGCACCCCGAAAAACCCCTTAGAGAGTAGGTTTGAAAGCGATTAAACAGAGTTTATTTTTGAGCAATTTTGATGAAAAAACGCGAAAATAACCATGAAGGAAGCGTTTTATCGAAAAAAGGACTTCAGATTCGTGTTCAGCACCCCGAAAAACCCCTTAGAGAGTAGGTTTGAAAGCGATTAAACAGAGTTAATTTTTGAGCAATTTTGATGAAAAAACGCGAAAATAACCATGAAGGAAGCGTTTTATCGAAAAAAGGACTTCAGATTCGTGTTCAGCACCCCGAAAAACCCCTTAGAGAGTAGGTTTGAAAGCGATTAAACAGAGTTAATTTTTGAGCAATTTTGATGAAAAAACGCGAAAATAACCATGAAGGAAGCGTTTTATCGAAAAAAGGACTTCAGATTCGTGTTCAGCACCCCGAAAAACCCCTTAGAGAGTAGGTTTGAAAGCGATTAAACAGAGTTTAATTTTTGAGCAATTTTGATGAAAAAACGCGAAAATAACCATGAAGGAAGCGTTTTATCGAAAAAAGGACTTCAGATTCGTGTTCAGCACCCCGAAAAACCCCTTAGAGAGTAGGTTTGAAAGCGATTAAACAGAGTTAATTTTTGAGCAATTTTGATGAAAAAACGCGAAAATAACCATGAAGGAAGCGTTTTATCGAAAAAAGGACTTCAGATTCGTGTTCAGCACCCCGAAAAACCCCTTAGAGAGTAGGTTTGAAAGCGATTAAACAGAGTTAATTTTTGAGCAATTTTGATGAAAAAACGCGAAAATAACCATGAAGGAAGCGTTTTATCGAAAAAAGGACTTCAGATTCGTGTTCAGCACCCCGAAAAACCCCTTAGAGAGTAGGTTTGAAAGCGATTAAACAGAGTTAATTTTTGAGCAATTTTGATGAAAAAACGCGAAAATAACCATGAAGGAAGCGTTTTATCGAAAAAAGGACTTCAGATTCGTGTTCAGCACCCCGAAAAACCCCTTAGAGAGTAGGTTTGAAAGCGATTAAACAGAGTTAATTTTTGAGCAATTTTGATGAAAAAACGCGAAAATAACCATGAAGGAAGCGTTTTATCGAAAAAAGGACTTCAGATTCGTGTTCAGCACCCCGAAAAACCCCTTAGAGAGTAGGTTTGAAAGCGATTAAACAGAGTTAATTTTTGAGCAATTTTGATGAAAAAACGCGAAAATAACCATGAAGGAAGCGTTTTATCGAAAAAAGGACTTCAGATTCGTGTTCAGCACCCCGAAAAACCCCTTAGAGAGTAGGTTTGAAAGCGATTAAACAGAGTTTATTTTTGAGCAATTTTGATGAAAAAACGCGAAAATAACCATGAAGGAAGCGTTTTATCGAAAAAAGGACTTCAGATTCGTGTTCAGCACCCCGAAAAACCCCTTAGAGAGTAGGTTTGAAAGCGATTAAACAGAGTTTATTTTTGAGCAATTTTGATGAAAAAACGCGAAAATAACCATGAAGGAAGCGTTTTATCGAAAAAAGGACTTCAGATTCGTGTTCAGCACCCCGAAAAACCCCTTAGAGAGTAGGTTTGAAAGCGATTAAACAGAGTTAATTTTTGAGCAATTTTGATGAAAAAACGCGAAAATAACCATGAAGGAAGCGTTTTATCGAAAAAAGGACTTCAGATTCGTGTTCAGCACCCCGAAAAACCCCTTAGAGAGTAGGTTTGAAAGCGATTAAACAGAGTTTATTTTTGAGCAATTTTGATGAAAAAACGCGAAAATAACCATGAAGGAAGCGTTTTATCGAAAAAAGGACTTCAGATTCGTGTTCAGCACCCCGAAAAACCCCTTAGAGAGTAGGTTTGAAAGCGATTAAACAGAGTTTATTTTTGAGCAATTTTGATGAAAAAACGCGAAAATAACCATGAAGGAAGCGTTTTATCGAAAAAAGGACTTCAGATTCGTGTTCAGCACCCCGAAAAACCCCTTAGAGAGTAGGTTTGAAAGCGATTAAACAGAGTTTATTTTTGAGCAATTTTGATGAAAAAACGCGAAAATAACCATGAAGGAAGCGTTTTATCGAAAAAAGGACTTCAGATTCGTGTTCAGCACCCCGAAAAACCCCTTAGAGAGTAGGTTTGAAAGCGATTAAACAGAGTTTATTTTTGAGCAATTTTGATGAAAAAACGCGAAAATAACCATGAAGGAAGCGTTTTATCGAAAAAAGGACTTCAGATTCGTGTTCAGCACCCCGAAAAACCCCTTAGAGAGTAGGTTTGAAAGCGATTAAACAGAGTTAATTTTTGAGCAATTTTGATGAAAAAACGCGAAAATAACCATGAAGGAAGCGTTTTATCGAAAAAGGACTTCAGATTCGTGTTCAGCACCCCGAAAAACCCCTTAGAGAGTAGGTTTGAAAGCGATTAAACAGAGTTAATTTTTGAGCAATTTTGATGAAAAAACGCGAAAATAACCATGAAGGAAGCGTTTTATCGAAAAAAGGACTTCAGATTCGTGTTCAGCACCCCGAAAAACCCCTTAGAGAGTAGGTTTGAAAGCGATTAAACAGAGTTAATTTTTGAGCAATTTTGATGAAAAAACGCGAAAATAACCATGAAGGAAGCGTTTTATCGAAAAAAGGACTTCAGATTCGTGTTCAGCACCCCGAAAAACCCCTTAGAGAGTAGGTTTGAAAGCGATTAAACAGAGTTAATTTTTGAGCAATTTTGATGAAAAAACGCGAAAATAACCATGAAGGAAGCGTTTTATCGAAAAAGGACTTCAGATTCGTGTTCAGCACCCCGAAAAACCCCTTAGAGAGTAGGTTTGAAAGCGATTAAACAGAGTTAATTTTTGAGCAATTTTGATGAAAAAACGCGAAAATAACCATGAAGGAAGCGTTTTATCGAAAAAGGACTTCAGATTCGTGTTCAGCACCCCGAAAAACCCCTTAGAGTAGGTTTGAAAGCGATTAAACAGAGTTAATTTTTGAGCAATTTTGATGAAAAAACGCGAAAATAACCATGAAGGAAGCGTTTTATCGAAAAAAGGACTTCAGATTCGTGTTCAGCACCCCGAAAAACCCCTTAGAGAGTAGGTTTGAAAGCGATTAAACAGAGTTAATTTTTGAGCAATTTTGATGAAAAAACGCGAAAATAACCATGAAGGAAGCGTTTTATCGAAAAAAGGACTTCAGATTCGTGTTCAGCACCCCGAAAAACCCCTTAGAGAGTAGGTTTGAAAGCGATTAAACAGAGTTAATTTTTGAGCAATTTTGATGAAAAAACGCGAAAATAACCATGAAGGAAGCGTTTTATCGAAAAAAGGACTTCAGATTCGTGTTCAGCACCCCGAAAAACCCCTTAGAGAGTAGGTTTGAAAGCGATTAAACAGAGTTTAATTTTTGAGCAATTTTGATGAAAAAACGCGAAAATAACCATGAAGGAAGCGTTTTATCGAAAAAGGACTTCAGATTCGTGTTCAGCACCCCGAAAAACCCCTTAGAGAGTAGGTTTGAAAGCGATTAAACAGAGTTAATTTTTGAGCAATTTTGATGAAAAAACGCGAAAATAACCATGAAGGAAGCGTTTTATCGAAAAAAGGACTTCAGATTCGTGTTCAGCACCCCGAAAAACCCCTTAGAGAGTAGGTTTGAAAGCGATTAAACAGAGTTAATTTTTGAGCAATTTTGATGAAAAAACGCGAAAATAACCATGAAGGAAGCGTTTTATCGAAAAAGGACTTCAGATTCGTGTTCAGCACCCCGAAAAACCCCTTAGAGTAGGTTTGAAAGCGATTAAACAGAGTTATTTTTGAGCAATTTTGATGAAAAAACGCGAAAATAACCATGAAGGAAGCGTTTTATCGAAAAAAGGACTTCAGATTCGTGTTCAGCACCCCGAAAAACCCCTTAGAGAGTAGGTTTGAAAGCGATTAAACAGAGTTTAATTTTTGAGCAATTTTGATGAAAAAACGCGAAAATAACCATGAAGGAAGCGTTTTATCGAAAAAAGGACTTCAGATTCGTGTTCAGCACCCCGAAAAACCCCTTAGAGAGTAGGTTTGAAAGCGATTAAACAGAGTTAATTTTTGAGCAATTTTGATGAAAAAACGCGAAAATAACCATGAAGGAAGCGTTTTATCGAAAAAGGACTTCAGATTCGTGTTCAGCACCCCGAAAAACCCCTTAGAGAGTAGGTTTGAAAGCGATTAAACAGAGTTAATTTTTGAGCAATTTTGATGAAAAAACGCGAAAATAACCATGAAGGAAGCGTTTTATCGAAAAAAGGACTTCAGATTCGTGTTCAGCACCCCGAAAAACCCCTTAGAGAGTAGGTTTGAAAGCGATTAAACAGAGTTAATTTTTGAGCAATTTTGATGAAAAAACGCGAAAATAACCATGAAGGAAGCGTTTTATCGAAAAAAGGACTTCAGATTCGTGTTCAGCACCCCGAAAAACCCCTTAGAGAGTAGGTTTGAAAGCGATTAAACAGAGTTAATTTTTGAGCAATTTTGATGAAAAAACGCGAAAATAACCATGAAGGAAGCGTTTTATCGAAAAAGGACTTCAGATTCGTGTTCAGCACCCCGAAAAACCCCTTAGAGAGTAGGTTTGAAAGCGATTAAACAGAGTTAATTTTTGAGCAATTTTGATGAAAAAACGCGAAAATAACCATGAAGGAAGCGTTTTATCGAAAAAAGGACTTCAGATTCGTGTTCAGCACCCCGAAAAACCCCTTAGAGAGTAGGTTTGAAAGCGATTAAACAGAGTTAATTTTTGAGCAATTTTGATGAAAAAACGCGAAAATAACCATGAAGGAAGCGTTTTATCGAAAAAAGGACTTCAGATTCGTGTTCAGCACCCCGAAAAACCCCTTAGAGAGTAGGTTTGAAAGCGATTAAACAGAGTTTATTTTTGAGCAATTTTGATGAAAAAACGCGAAAATAACCATGAAGGAAGCGTTTTATCGAAAAAAGGACTTCAGATTCGTGTTCAGCACCCCGAAAAACCCCTTAGAGAGTAGGTTTGAAAGCGATTAAACAGAGTTAATTTTTGAGCAATTTTGATGAAAAAACGCGAAAATAACCATGAAGGAAGCGTTTTATCGAAAAAAGGACTTCAGATTCGTGTTCAGCACCCCGAAAAACCCCTTAGAGAGTAGGTTTGAAAGCGATTAAACAGAGTTAATTTTTGAGCAATTTTGATGAAAAAACGCGAAAATAACCATGAAGGAAGCGTTTTATCGAAAAAAGGACTTCAGATTCGTGTTCAGCACCCCGAAAAACCCCTTAGAGAGTAGGTTTGAAAGCGATTAAACAGAGTTAATTTTTGAGCAATTTTGATGAAAAAACGCGAAAATAACCATGAAGGAAGCGTTTTATCGAAAAAGGACTTCAGATTCGTGTTCAGCACCCCGAAAAACCCCTTAGAGAGTAGGTTTGAAAGCGATTAAACAGAGTTAATTTTTGAGCAATTTTGATGAAAAAACGCGAAAATAACCATGAAGGAAGCGTTTTATCGAAAAAAGGACTTCAGATTCGTGTTCAGCACCCCGAAAAACCCCTTTAGAGAGTAGGTTTGAAAGCGATTAAACAGAGTTAATTTTTGAGCAATTTTGATGAAAAAACGCGAAAATAACCATGAAGGAAGCGTTTTATCGAAAAAGGACTTCAGATTCGTGTTCAGCACCCCGAAAAACCCCTTAGAGAGTAGGTTTGAAAGCGATTAAACAGAGTTTATTTTTGAGCAATTTTGATGAAAAAACGCGAAAATAACCATGAAGGAAGCGTTTTATCGAAAAAGGACTTCAGATTCGTGTTCAGCACCCCGAAAAACCCCTTAGAGAGTAGGTTTGAAAGCGATTAAACAGAGTTAATTTTTGAGCAATTTTGATGAAAAAACGCGAAAATAACCATGAAGGAAGCGTTTTATCGAAAAAAGGACTTCAGATTCGTGTTCAGCACCCCGAAAAACCCCTTAGAGAGTAGGTTTGAAAGCGATTAAACAGAGTTAATTTTTGAGCAATTTTGATGAAAAAACGCGAAAATAACCATGAAGGAAGCGTTTTATCGAAAAAAGGACTTCAGATTCGTGTTCAGCACCCCGAAAAACCCCTTAGAGAGTAGGTTTGAAAGCGATTAAACAGAGTTAATTTTTGAGCAATTTTGATGAAAAAACGCGAAAATAACCATGAAGGAAGCGTTTTATCGAAAAAGGACTTCAGATTCGTGTTCAGCACCCCGAAAAACCCCTTAGAGAGTAGGTTTGAAAGCGATTAAACAGAGTTAATTTTTGAGCAATTTTGATGAAAAAACGCGAAAATAACCATGAAGGAAGCGTTTTATCGAAAAAAGGACTTCAGATTCGTGTTCAGCACCCCGAAAAACCCCTTAGAGAGTAGGTTTGAAAGCGATTAAACAGAGTTTAATTTTTGAGCAATTTTGATGAAAAAACGCGAAAATAACCATGAAGGAAGCGTTTTATCGAAAAAGGACTTCAGATTCGTGTTCAGCACCCCGAAAAACCCCTTAGAGAGTAGGTTTGAAAGCGATTAAACAGAGTTTATTTTTGAGCAATTTTGATGAAAAAACGCGAAAATAACCATGAAGGAAGCGTTTTATCGAAAAAAGGACTTCAGATTCGTGTTCAGCACCCCGAAAAACCCCTTAGAGAGTAGGTTTGAAAGCGATTAAACAGAGTTAATTTTTGAGCAATTTTGATGAAAAAACGCGAAAATAACCATGAAGGAAGCGTTTTATCGAAAAAGGACTTCAGATTCGTGTTCAGCACCCCGAAAAACCCCTTAGAGAGTAGGTTTGAAAGCGATTAAACAGAGTTTATTTTTGAGCAATTTTGATGAAAAAACGCGAAAATAACCATGAAGGAAGCGTTTTATCGAAAAACGGACTTCAGATTCGTGTTCAGCACCCCGAAAAACCCCTTAGAGAGTAGGTTTGAAAGCGATTAAACAGAGTTTATTTTTGAGCAATTTTGATGAAAAAACGCGAAAATAACCATGAAGGAAGCGTTTTATCGAAAAACGGACTTCAGATTCGTGTTCAGCACCCCGAAAAACCCCTTAGAGAGTAGGTTTGAAAGCGATTAAACAGAGTTTATTTTTGAGCAATTTTGATGAAAAAACGCGAAAATAACCATGAAGGAAGCGTTTTATCGAAAAAAGGACTTCAGATTCGTGTTCAGCACCCCGAAAAACCCCTTAGAGAGTAGGTTTGAAAGCGATTAAACAGAGTTAATTTTTGAGCAATTTTGATGAAAAAACGCGAAAATAACCATGAAGGAAGCGTTTTATCGAAAAACGGACTTCAGATTCGTGTTCAGCACCCCGAAAAACCCCTTAGAGAGTAGGTTTGAAAGCGATTAAACAGAGTTTATTTTTGAGCAATTTTGATGAAAAAACGCGAAAATAACCATGAAGGAAGCGTTTTATCGAAAAACGGACTTCAGATTCGTGTTCAGCACCCCGAAAAACCCCTTAGAGAGTAGGTTTGAAAGCGATTAAACAGAGTTAATTTTTGAGCAATTTTGATGAAAAAACGCGAAAATAACCATGAAGGAAGCGTTTTATCGAAAAACGGACTTCAGATTCGTGTTCAGCACCCCGAAAAACCCCTTAGAGAGTAGGTTTGAAAGCGATTAAACAGAGTTAATTTTTGAGCAATTTTGATGAAAAAACGCGAAAATAACCATGAAGGAAGCGTTTTATCGAAAAACGGACTTCAGATTCGTGTTCAGCACCCCGAAAAACCCCTTAGAGAGTAGGTTTGAAAGCGATTAAACAGAGTTAATTTTTGAGCAATTTTGATGAAAAAACGCGAAAATAACCATGAAGGAAGCGTTTTATCGAAAAAGGACTTCAGATTCGTGTTCAGCACCCCGAAAAACCCCTTAGAGAGTAGGTTTGAAAGCGATTAAACAGAGTTAATTTTTGAGCAATTTTGATGAAAAAACGCGAAAATAACCATGAAGGAAGCGTTTTATCGAAAAAAGGACTTCAGATTCGTGTTCAGCACCCCGAAAAACCCCTTAGAGAGTAGGTTTGAAAGCGATTAAACAGAGTTAATTTTTGAGCAATTTTGATGAAAAAACGCGAAAATAACCATGAAGGAAGCGTTTTATCGAAAAAAGGACTTCAGATTCGTGTTCAGCACCCCGAAAAACCCCTTAGAGAGTAGGTTTGAAAGCGATTAAACAGAGTTAATTTTTGAGCAATTTTGATGAAAAAACGCGAAAATAACCATGAAGGAAGCGTTTTATCGAAAAAGGACTTCAGATTCGTGTTCAGCACCCCGAAAAACCCCTTAGAGAGTAGGTTTGAAAGCGATTAAACAGAGTTTATTTTTGAGCAATTTTGATGAAAAAACGCGAAAATAACCATGAAGGAAGCGTTTTATCAAGGACTTCAGATTCGTGTTCAGCACCCCGAAAAACCCCTTAGAGAGTAGGTTTGAAAGCGATTAAACAGAGTTTATTTTTGAGCAATTTTGATGAAAAAACGCGAAAATAACCATGAAGGAAGCGTTTTATCGAAAAAAGGACTTCAGATTCGTGTTCAGCACCCCGAAAAACCCCTTAGAGAGTAGGTTTGAAAGCGATTAAACAGAGTTAATTTTTGAGCAATTTTGATGAAAAAACGCGAAAATAACCATGAAGGAAGCGTTTTATCGAAAAAGGACTTCAGATTCGTGTTCAGCACCCCGAAAAACCCCTTAGAGAGTAGGTTTGAAAGCGATTAAACAGAGTTTATTTTTGAGCAATTTTGATGAAAAAACGCGAAAATAACCATGAAGGAAGCGTTTTATCGAAAAAAGGACTTCAGATTCGTGTTCAGCACCCCGAAAAACCCCTTAGAGTAGGTTTGAAAGCGATTAAACAGAGTTAATTTTTGAGCAATTTTGATGAAAAAACGCGAAAATAACCATGAAGGAAGCGTTTTATCGAAAAAAGGACTTCAGATTCGTGTTCAGCACCCCGAAAAACCCCTTAGAGAGTAGGTTTGAAAGCGATTAAACAGAGTTAATTTTTGAGCAATTTTGATGAAAAAACGCGAAAATAACCATGAAGGAAGCGTTTTATCGAAAAACGGACTTCAGATTCGTGTTCAGCACCCCGAAAAACCCCTTAGAGAGTAGGTTTGAAAGCGATTAAACAGAGTTAATTTTTGAGCAATTTTGATGAAAAAACGCGAAAATAACCATGAAGGAAGCGTTTTATCGAAAAACGGACTTCAGATTCGTGTTCAGCACCGAAAAAAACCCCTTAGAGAGTAGGTTTGAAAGCGATTAAACAGAGTTAATTTTTGAGCAATTTTGATGAAAAAACGCGAAAATAACCATGAAGGAAGCGTTTTATCGAAAAACGGACTTCAGATTCGTGTTCAGCACCCCGAAAAACCCCTTAGAGTAGGTTTGAAAGCGATTAAACAGAGTTAATTTTTGAGCAATTTTGATGAAAAAACGCGAAAATAACCATGAAGGAAGCGTTTTATCGAAAAACGGACTTCAGATTCGTGTTCAGCACCCCGAAAAAAACCCCTTAGAGAGTAGGTTTGAAAGCGATTAAACAGAGTTAATTTTTGAGCAATTTTGATGAAAAAACGCGAAAATAACCATGAAGGAAGCGTTTTATCGAAAAAAGGAATTCAGATTCGTG
>JAVIWC010000421.1:0-17403 GCA_031894815.1 Creontiades dilutus
GTTTCCTTTTTAAAGGGTTGATATTTTGGGAGAAATACTTAAGAAAGTTTAAAGGGCTTTTCGCTGAGACGGATACGGATATATGATAACAATCAGTTATCCTGCCTCCTTTGTTCTCATAGACTCGCTCGGCTGTATCATGCGGACGGGGGTGATGTGAAGTGGTGATCGTGATTTTTATATGATAATTCGTTCTCGACATAGTTCGCTTTTGGTTGTTAATGAACTAATTTAGTTGAAATGCTTCAAGGAAAGGTAAGGAATATTTTCGAAAGTTAAAGGGCTTTTCGCTGAGACGGATATAAGATAACAATCAGTTTGGAGTGATTTTTATGTTAATTCCCTTCTATCGTCTTCGTCGTCTTCTCTTTAAGAAGTTGATATAAATCATGTGCGTGTTTTATAAGAAAGTCATTATTTTGAAAGCGGAAGGCTTTTTTATTTCGCTCGGACAAAGGATGATTATTACTGACTACTCGTACGGCTTTGAGGGAAGAGAGGTTTAGAATTGATGACTAGCAACTTTTCTAGCGGCAATTTATGTTGCTCCATATTGCCGAGCAACTATTCTCGTTTCGGCAAGATCGCCAAGACTTGCCTGGTGTTGCCGGCAATAGTTGCCGCGAGTGGAGCAACTTTTTCCGGCCGTTGAACCCATTTCAGCAACTTTTTTCGTGTTGCCGATGAAGTCCGGATAAATGGACAACTCCAAGCTACTTTTCCAACTGGAGAGGGTTGAAGACGTTTATATCCCGACGACATTTATTATATCTATATCATAATTATATCTATATCATAATAATGTATTATATTTACTTATAATGTATATTATATTTATTACCTATATTACCTATTTATTATTTATTACCAACCTATATTATATTTACCTACATGTGATACTGCAGATATGCTTCTGGCTCGGATTTTTCCCCCAAAAAACATCTTTTATTATTTATTATTTATACTATCCCGTTCAAGGACTTTCTTAACCAAAAAACATCTTTTTATTATTCAATACCTATTGTTATTATTAAATGATCTCAATGATGATGATTAAATGATATCAATTATTATTAAATGATAACTTTTGTTATTCACTATTTATCCTATACCATTGAAGGATCCTATACTCGTTCAAACCAATGCAGAGTCCGAAGTAGATCGATGGACAATCGATTTGAATGCGATCGATTTAAATACGAGTTCTGCACGTCCTACTTTGTGTGATTCACAGGATATCCTCTCCCACCATCCACCCGTTCAAAGTTCTGTACGTCCTAGTTTCTGTGATTCACAGGATATACTCTCCCACCTTCACCCTCCTGCGATTTGCGAGATTCCTCATTGTTTATTGGTCTTGTGCAAGATTGTACTTGGTGCGTTGCTTGAGTTTTGCTTGAGTGTTAAAAATGAGTAACTCTTGGCCGAATGAAGTGATTTTGGACTTTATTAGTCACTGTTGATGAGTCCTATTGCCTTAGCGAGTTCATCATGTCGAGGGCTGGGTAGACCTTTGGTGAGTATGTCAGCCTCCATGGATGCAGAAGGTTTGTAGGAAACAACGATTTCTCCAGTGTTTACCTTCTCACGAATAAAATGCTCTTTTATGTTTATGTGCTTCGACTTCGAACTAATTATCGCATTTTTTATGAGATCATGTGCCGCTAAATTGTCGTTCCAAATTTCTATGGGTCCTTGGGGGCTCCCCATGTCTGTCAAGAGCTGTCGGAGATGCATAGCTTCTTTCGCAGCTTCAGTCAACGACATATATTCGGCTTCTTGGGTCGAGAGTGCTATAGTTCGCTGTTTGCGCGACTCCCAACTTACGCATGCACCTCCAAAGGTAAAACAGAAACCTGTGTAAGAGCGGCCGTCGTTTGAGCAAGATCCCCAATTCGCATCGGCGTACCCTGTGAGGGGTTTTCCTGTCTTCCTGAACTGTAGCGACATGTGCATCGTTCCTTTCAGGTAACGCAGGACCCTCTTCGCAGCTAGCCAGTGTTCCTTTCCAAAACAGTTGTTGAATTGGCTCAAGAAGCTGACAGTGTGAGAAATGTCAGGCCTGGTTGCAACAGCAAGATACATCAATGCACCGATGAGGTTCTGGTACGGATACAATGGATCTGGGTTTGGAATTTTTTCCAGCTTGAGTCCCGGGGTCATCGGTGTTTTGACTGGATTGCTGTCTTCCATGTTGAATTTTTTTAATGTTTCTCTTATGTATTTTGTTTGATTTGCTGAGATGGTCCCATTTTTCGTTTTGAACTCTATCCCAAGGCAATAGTGGAGGGGACCAAGGTCTCGCATCTCAAACTTGCATTTGAGTTCCTTTTTCAGCTGGTCTATTTGGTTTTGACTACTCGAGGCTAATAAAAGGTCATCAACATAAACAGTAATCAGCACTTTTTCTCCCCTTGACGTGCGAATGTACAAACAAGGGTCTGCGCTGGATTGCCTGAAGTCAAGTTCTTTTAATTTTGAGTCTAGTTTCAGAAACCATTGTCGTCCTGCCTGCTTCAGTCCATACAATGCTTTCTGCAATTTGCATACTTTTTCGCCTTGGATTGATCTGTAGTCGGAAAGCATTTGTTTGGCTTTGTTCAAAATTGTGTGATCTTTTGAATCACATTCTTCTAGAATTATTTTTGATAGAAACTCTTCGAGTTTGTCTGGTGGCTTCATGAATATGTTTTCTTTTATTTCACCATTCAAATATGCTGTACACACGTCCATCTGATGAATGAACATGTTTTCCTCTACTGCCTGCGCTAGTAAGAGACGGATGGAACTGAGCTTAGCGACGGGAGCATATGTTTCGCTGAAATCGACTCCTGGGCGTTGGGAAAATCCCTGTGCAACAAGGCGTGCTTTCCGACGCTCCAGTTCGCCGTTTTGTTTGTACTTGTTTTTTAGTACCATTCTATTTCCAATGACATTCTTCCCGTTCACTCTTTCCATTATTTTCCATGTTTCATTTTGTAGATGGGCTTTTATTTCGCTTTTAATGGCTTCCTCCCAAGATTTCGCATCTGTTCCCTCTAGTGCCTCCTTTTGAGTTAGCGAAGCAACTTCAAAATCATTTAGCCATGCAGGGGGATTCAGTTGTGCTCTGTCTCTCAGGTAGTGACCACTAGCAATTCCTTCTTCTACTATTTGTTCTTCATGTTCTTGTTCTACGTTGTCTTCTTGTTCTCCATTTTCTTCTTGTTCTTCAGATTCTTTTTCAATCATCTCTGTTGCGTCGTTTTTATTTATGAAAAAATCAATCATTTGTTCATCTTTTTGAATTTTCTTCTGATCCCTGGGATCTGAACTGGATGGGAATGGGTCGTCATTTGATTTTTCAGGGTAGTAGAATTTTGCCACTATCTTGACATCTCTGGAAATGACTATTTTGTTTCTCGAGGGCACCCAAACTCGGTATGCCTTCGAAACTTCGGAGTAACCAACGAAAATGCCTTCCTCGGCTCTGGCTCGAAATTTGTCTTTGCCTGGGCGTTTGTCCATGACGAATGTCTTGGCACCAAACACGTGCAAGTGCCGAACGGAAGGAATACGTCCTGTCCACCTCTGGAATGGGGTTTGGTGGTCTAAGGCTCTAGTTGGACATCTGTTCAACAAGTAATTAGAACAATAAATGGCTTCAGCCCAGAACATTGGTGGCATGTTAGATTCGAGCATCAGACATCTTGCTCTGTCCAACAAAGTTCTATTTCGTCGCTCTGCCAGTCCATTCTGTTCAGGTGTATGAGGAGCTGACAGTCGACGTCTGATACCAGAATTTTTCAGAAATGTATCAAATTCGTTGTTAACATACTCAGCTCGCCCATTATCACTTTGAAGATATTTTATTTTCTTGTTTAGGGTGTTTTCAACTTCATTTTTAAATTGTTTAAAGTACGTTAGGACTTCATTTTTTTGTTTCAAGAAATAAACGCGACCATATCGGGAGTATTCGTCGATAAAAGTCACGAAATATCTTGAACCACCAGGGGACGTGCAACGCATAGGGCCGACTACGTCGGAGTGAATGATCTGGAGTGCTTCCAATTGTTTTGGTTCATTCCTAGTTGGGAATGGGAGCCTCGAGAATTTACCCTTAATGCAAGTTTCACAGTCTCCTAATGTATCTGATGGTTTGAATTTTAATCCTTTCATTATTTTATTCCGTCTAGCCAATTTTAGGTCTTTTTCATTTATGTGTCCCAATTTTCTGTGCCAATTTAGAATTTCAGAAGTTGTATCTGATGAAGTGAGCGCTGAAATGTCAAGTTTTTTAGTATTAAGCAAGTATAAATTGTTATGTTTATTGGCCTTTGCGAATATTTTTCCATTTTGGTCACGAACTTCGGCATGATCTTTTCTGAAAGTGACATCAAAACCTTTACTGGTTATCTTGCTCACAGACAGCAAGTTTGTGCTTAGATTAGGAACATATAACGTATCTGAGAGATTAACAATACGATCATCTCCCAACTTCACCATCACAAGACCTTTTCCAGCAATATTAGCTGTAGTATCGTTTGATGCTAACATTATTTTACCGTTTTCTTTGTCTAATTTGGTAAATTTGGTTTTATCGGAGCATAAGTGAGATGTGCTACCGCTATCAAGGCACCAAAAATCCGAATTTGTGTCCCTTATTGTTGAACTTGTGGTGAGACTTTCTTGTACATTGTACCATGTCGATTCTGCCAAATGGGATGTATGCTGTTTATTTTTGTTTTTCCAGCATTTTTCGGTTGGATGATTTGATCGCCCGCAAATTTTGCATTGTTTTTTATAGTTTTGATTTTGATTTTTCCGCGGTTTATTGTTTGAGTAAAATGCGTCTTCACTCGTTTTGGAGGTTTCATCCTTCCTTCTAGCTTCAAATTCTTCAATGATTTTGACTTTCAACTCTTCAGGTGTTGGAAGTTTATCCCTACTCTCTATTGCTACTCGGAAATTTTCGAAACTTTGTGATAGGCTATAAAGCATCATTACTGTCAGTAAGTCTTTGTTTATTTCTATTTCCATTTCACGTAGTTTTTCTACTACATCAATAAACGAGTTAAGGTGATCGCGAATATCATCGTTTTCCCTCATTTTAAGCAAAACTAGTTTTTTAAGGAGTGTGGCTATTCGAGCTGGACCTGTACTTTGGTATATACCTTTTAGTGTATCCCATACGCTTCTTGACGTTGTACAGTTTTTGACTTGTTTTAGCTCGGTTGGAGAGATTATTAGTAAAAGATCTGACCTTGCATTCAAGTCGCTTTCGATCCAAGCTGCCTTCTCCTCCGCTGTGGCTGTATCTGGGGGTTGAGGAGTCGTCCCTGTAATATGTCCCCACAGCTTGTTCTTGATCAGGATTGCCTCTGCATGAATCTTCCACGTATCGTAATTGTCTTTCCGCAACGGTTCTATCCGGTAATTGCTTCCTGCCATTTTTTACGGTTTTTTTTTTCGTCGAATCGAACCAACTACACGAGTTTGCTATGTTAAAGAATTTTGATGACAACCGACACTTCTACTGGGCAGCCATAACCTAATGGAATTTATATGTGTGGAAGTTGATTATTAAAGAAGATTAAATAGCATCGGCAAATTATTACAATACATCAATATTATATTCTCGAACGAAAGTTCTAACAGGAATGAATATTTTTGGGATTGTTAATTTCGTAGCGTCGTAACTGCAACATACGATAATATAACATCCGGTGTCATATCGAGTGTCATCACTGCACAATTTGGTATCCAATTTGACTGCAATTGGGGTACGCAGTATTCGAAAAACTGCAGCTAGCAGACCAAATGCATTCTCAACGATTCTGCGTCCCCTAGAAATTCTGTAGTTGCAAACGCGCTTTGGTGATCCTATACTCAAATCTACACTGTAGGGCTTCATAATGTTTTCGCTTAGAGGGAAAGCATCGTCAGCCAACAATACGTACGGCACTTCCATCTCCCTACCTGGCAGAGGTTCAGGAGTTGGCAAACCCAAGGTTCCGTTTTGTACAGCTTGTCCAAATGGAGTGTGTTTGAACACTCCTCCATCCGATATTCGGCCTTGGCATCCGACATGTACATACAAAAACTTGTAGTGAGCATCTACCACTGCAAAGAATACGATGCTAAAGAAGGACTTGTAGTTGTAGTATTTGCTGCCGCTTCGTGGTGGACATTGAATAGCAATGTGTTTTCCGTCCATGGCTCCAATGCAGTGCGGGAAATTCCACATCTTGTTGTAGTCATCGGCTATCAGTTTCCATTCATGTTCAGAGGAGGGTAACTGAAAATTAAATAAGCAAAAGTTAGATACAAATAAATGTACCTTTCCGTGATAGCTGTTTTCTGTAGTGCACTCTCTCCCTATTTTTAGCGAAATTTCAAGAAAAGTCAGCTGTTGAGGTTGCATGACCGACTATTTCTCTTTTCAGAGAGATGATGTTTGTGACGATCAGGTGGACGATGCAGTCGAAATGGAAAATGAAACGCCCGATGAGTCCCAGACTTCATCTTCACAGAGTGGCCCTGGCAAGAAAAAACCCAGGAAAGGTATCATCGACGACGAAACTCTGCAAGCTGCAAAGGCAGTCCTCACTGCATCCGCTCTCCGCCCGCCTCGTAACCCGCACAGCAGTTTCGGTGAACATGTGGCGATGAAATTGAGCACCTACAGTCAACGAGTACGCTCACAAGTTGAATTCAACATCATGAAAGTTTTGCATGACGCCGATATGGGATTACATGATACTGGAAATGTGGGTTACTCTCAACCAAGTACAACCTTTGCCACAGGGTCTGCTGAGATTCCCTCAAATCAACTTCAACGTATCATCACGGATACCTATGACGAACAATCAAGGGATCATGATCAACTGACAGACTACGCTTCTATCGTGGCAAACGCAATTGCAGACCCCAGCGAGAGTGAGACCCATTACTAGGGGAGAAAAACAAATGTTTCATTTCATTTTCCATCTCCACTCGCACATTACACAACAAGTAGGTGTCAACTGTTGATTTTTCATTTTCTTTTTTCTTCATATATGTACCTACGTAATTCATTTCTGGGGAGCAACATTTCTTTACTATAAGCTATAACCAGATTGCGAGATTCTCATTCAAATAAGTTTCAGTTAATGTTTATTGAGGTACCTACTTTACCAATAAATTGTGGACTCACCTTGATATTTTCTTGCAATCCTTCAATTAGAGCTCGGAGGACTTCGGGCACGATGAGACTTATTGTGGAATAATGTACTCGAAACAGATACATCAAACTCGTGTACGAATCGCCGGTGGCCAGATATCTCATGGTTATAGCCAATCTTGTCAAAACGGGTACGGGCTCCCTCAGTTTAGTTTTTTCTTTTGCCACTCTTGGTGCAATGAGTTGCAACAAAAACTCAAAATCGGTTTTGCTCATACGTGCAAAATTAACGAATAGTTCACCGTCCAACAGCAGCTCCGACGTAATCGCTCCCGTCAGGTCTCGCTGGCAGAGAAAATCCCTCTGCCACGTCTTTCTTTTCCTTTTTCTGCTGGCAGCGATGACGACGACAGCAGCAGCGATGGTGACCACCTCTTCGTCCATTTGGAGAGCAACTGTTTCCAAATCTCCCTCATAGTGTAAACGTAAAAATTGAGCAACTTTTATGGAGCAATATTTATTGAGCAACCTTCGGCAAGAAATGTTGCCGCAATTAATATTGCCGTCTGTTGCCGAGAGTTGCCGGGCGACTTTTGTTGAGCAATTTCCCCAATTCCGGCAATAAAAGTTGCTAGTGATAATGGTGTGTACTGGAAAAGACAATCGTGAATTATAAGGGCATATGCAGCTGTATTGGCAGGCATCGCTTTAGAAACTTTAAATTGAATGCTTAATGACACATTACCACTCCGCACAGATTCTTCTGACTTTGACGCATCAATGACAATTAGCGGGGCTTGTTTTGAAAATTCTTCTCTCGTTAGAAGGGGTCGGCTTGATTCGCTATTTTCAAATGACTTTTGGAATCTACAATATGCATCATAAACAATAGCGGTTTGATCTTTGTCGAAGTCCATGTTTAAGGGTGAAGCGGGGTAATTAACATCGTTCAACATAATTTGAATGTTTGTGAGGTTTGCATGATCGAATTCTGACGATGACTTTAATTCATTTTGGTTTCTTTCAACTTGAAAACCAAAAACGATCCAGCGGGGTTTTTCTAGTTGGTTTGTGCTTCTCACAGACCAGGAAAATTCAGTTGCACCACTTTGAAGTGCAGGCATTTCATTTAGGTTCCACCGCGTACACTACCGTGTACGCTCACTTTCAGCTCTTCCCACAACGCCTAGTTTGATTTTCCTCCAACAGGGACGCTTTTAAGGTCGTATGGATATTATTCTTGTGGGAGTTTCAAAGTTTTCTCAGCGGAATGTTGGCAATATTGCAAAGGAAAAGGTTTTTTAGTTATCAGTTGTGAAAGTGATTACCAGCTGCAAGTGAGTGGACAGTTCAAAAGGAACATTTCGAAATATTTTCAACATTTATTCCTGTGAAATCAGTAAGTATCCCTCCATCACATCCTAATAAATGAAAATAATACAGAGAACCCAAGATGGAATAGGAAATTGGCTACTTGTGAACACCCAGGTTTTGATGTACATTATTGTGTACGGTTGTACTCAAAGGGTGCTAACCTCCTATTTGTGTTGTACACTGTTATGTACAAACGTACTGGCTAGCAACTTTATACTATTCTTTATCATCACTGTTCTACCGTGGTTTTTTATCTAGATTGATCTTCAAGTCACCTTATTTTTTTTACAGGAATGGATGGTAAAAGAAATATAGAAGATTGGTCGACAGAGGAGATTATGAAAGCTTTGGATGAGCAATTGTCGGATATTGAAGGGCTGGATGATGAGGACGATATGGATATTGATCAGATAGAATCAATTTTAGAAGAAATGCAGTCTGAAAGGGATAATGTGGATGAATTCCACAATGAATTCAACCAGGACAATAATGCTGAGGAAGTGAATGAAGATGAAGAGCTTGAACCCACTAACAGAAGTACAAATAAGAAGTCACAGAGGAAACCTAAGAAGAAAGTAAGTTGGAGCGATCGAGTTATTCCTTCCGAGTTGCAGACATTTGAAACACACACGGTCTTTGATGAACTAGATGACGAGACCCTGTCCCCAATATCGTACTTTGAAAAATATATGACACCTGACTTGATTGATGATATGGTTATGTACACTAACATGTATGCACTGCAGAAAGAGGTACAGCGATTCCCACCCACTCACGCCACTGAAATGAGAGCATTTATTGGGCTACATATTATGATGGGATGTTTGAAGTATCCGAGAGTGAGGCTGTATTGGGACAGTCTCTTAGGTATACCAATGTTCGCAACAAACATGTCAGTGAACCGTTTCTTCCAACTAAGGAATAACCTACATTTCGTTGATAATTTATCAATTCCTAGGGACAACAAAGATCGTTTTTACAAAGTTCGCCCACTGTATGACGCATTTAGAGCAAGATGCCTTGAACTTGAATTGGAAGAATCAGTTTGTGTCGATGAACAAATGATTCCATTCAAGGGGAACATCAACGTGAAACAATTTGTGAAAAACAAACCCATTCGCTGGGGAATAAAAAACTTCATGCTTTGTGGCCAGAGTGGCATTTGCTATGATTTTGTACTATACCAAGGGTCTTCCACTGAATTTGATGAAAATGCAACAGAAGAATTTGGGGTCTCAGCTGGGGTTGTACATCACTTATCTCAGAGATTGACTAGACCAGGTCATAAACTATTCTTCGACAACTACTTCACAAGCTACGACATTCTTACTTACCTCAAAGGAAGGCATATTTACGCCTCTGGGACTATGCGTCAGAACCGATTCCCAGGAGCTGCCACCTCAATAAGTGATAATAGTATGAAAAAAAAAGAACGAGGTCATAGCGAAGAAAGGCAGTCCAATGATGGAATTATAATTACGAAATGGTTGGACAATCGAGTTGTCAGCATGGCTTCTAATTTCGTGGGCAAAGGAATGATTTCAACCGTTCGAAGATGGTGCAAACAACTCAAATCCTACATTCAGGTTGAAAGGCCTGAAGTGATTGAAAAATACAATGCTGGGATGGGAGGGGTAGACAAAAACGACTTCCTTCTGTCACTTTACAGAACATTCATACGAACTAGAAAGTGGCCCCTTCGAATGTTCAACCATGCTACTGACCTCATCTTGACTAATAGCTGGCTGGAATATATGAGGGATTGTGAAAAGAAGAGAATCCCCAAGAAGGAGAGGCTTGATCTTCTTCATTTTCGAATATATGTTACACAAGCCCTCCTAAAAAGAATGTGAATCCTACAAGGAAGCGAGGAAGACCATCTTCAGCTAATACTACTCCGAACTCGTCTCGATCATCGACTCCAACGTCAACGGGGAGCTCTCCAAGAGAGGTAAGACCAATACTTGATGTGAGGTTTGATGGAGCTTGGCATTTGCCCACATTTGACGACAAATCCTTTGCCTCAAGATGCAAAAATGAGAACTGCAAAGGTAGAACCCATTGGCGCTGCAACAAATGTGAAATACATTTATGTCTCTCACAGAAAAGTAATTGTTTCCTAAAATACCATCAGCCAAAAGAATAACTTTTCATAATTTGTAAACATTTTTATCTGCTCTATTTTTTAAGTACAATTTTCCATAATTTATACTTCTGTTTTACATACTTTTCTCGAAATAAATGATTCTGAACAAACTTCGTGAATATTCCATCCAAACCCCTTCCGGTCATTATGTACACCATGGTGTACAATTTAAAATTTGAAAAAATATGTATGCAAAAATTCTGAAAAAAATCATGTTGATTCTTGAGGCATAAAACATTATTCCCAGCAAATTTCAAAATTTTCTGACAAGTGGATCATAATGGCGTACTGAAGGGGTGACGACCACGAGAGAGCAGAAGAGCAACATTTCCAACACAATCCTTCGTTAAACTATAGAGAACTTGTCAGAAATCCTTCTCATCCACCGAGAGAGAGAGAAGGAGCCGGAGGAGCAGCATTTCCAACACAATCCTTCGTTAAACCATAGGGAACTTTGTCAGAAATCCTTCTCCTCCGCCCTCAATGTGTTTCTTATGGAGGGCGGAGGAGGACCATTTCTGACACGATTCTATGTTAAACCATAGGAAATTTGCCCAAAATGGTTCTCACCCGCCCTTTTATACCTACTTATTTCAATACACTCTTTTATACTTGAAAACGGATATAATCCTTTTGTGTGAAGTTTACGAATTATTTCGACAAATCAGCTTTAAACAATATGGCTTAGATCCTGCCTGGAGCTTCACTTTACCAGGTTTTGCGTGGATTTGTATGTTGAAGATGACGAAAATCCATCTGCAACTTTTGTCTGATATAGACATGTTGCAATGTATTGAATCTGGAATTAGAGGTGGAATTACCTCATGTATAAAACGTCATGCTGTTGCAAACAATCCATACATTCCCGAAACGTATGATCCTGCTAAAGAACATACTTATTTATTTTACGCTGATGTAAACAATTTATATGGCTTTGCGATGGATTTGCCGCTGCCATATGATAAATTTGAGTGGTTAGAACCCGATCAATACGCTGAAGCGCTCTCTGCAAATATCCATAGTGAATTTGGCTATATTTTAGATGTTGATGTATTATACCCATCCCACTTGCATCAGAAACAACGATTTCCCCTACCTGCCAGAACGAAAACGTCCTCCTAATTACAACCACTCTTCACCATCATCCTCGAAGGTGGAAAAATTGATTTTAGATTTGAACGATAAAAATCGATATATTGTCCATTTCATCATATTGAAACAAGCTGTGGCAGCAGGTTTAATTCTTAAGAAAATACATCGCGTTATTAGGTTCCGTCAAAGTAGACGGCTGGCTGGCTATATAGAATTTAATACAACGCTTTGAAAAAAGGCCACTACAGATTTTGAAAAAGATTATTATAAACTCATGAACAATGCCGTTTTTGGTAAAACGATGGAATGTGTACGTAATCGGATGGACATTAGGCTCGTTACAACTGAGTCTAAATTACTTAAATTAGTTAAAAGACCAACATTTAAAGATAGAATCATTTACGATGAAAATCTTTTTGCAGTTTGTTTACAGCGGGAAACAATCCTTTTTGACGAACCAATTCATGTAGGATTTTCTGTGTTAGAATTGTCTAAAGCTCTAATGTATGAGATCCACTACAATCATATGCTAAAGAAATACGGATCCGATTCGTTGCAACTTTGCTATCAAGATACTGATTCCTTTATATGGGAAATTAAGACGCATGATTTATATGAGGATTTGACTACAATGTCCGAAGTAGCCAAAAGACGATCGTACCGCGACTTTTAATGAGGACAGTAAAACGATCGTACCGCGACAGTTTGAAGCGACGACCCCCATTCAATATTCAATTGAATAGAAGACGAAGAACGAAGATATGTTGATATGAGCCCCTGTACCATCTTAGGTACAATGGGGGAACAAATCGTGGGGTACTACCTCGACGATTTAACAAATTTGGGAAAAACAGTTGATAAAGTAATATTTACTTATTCAATGATCGCAATAATTGGGAGAAACTTTTCGTACGATCTTAAAAGTGGTTCCATTTCTAGGTGATTTTTTTCGGTGGTTATAAGTATCAAGTTACTAGCTCATTAATAATGTGTAGAGTTACATGCAGAGGTAGAAAAGGGGTACCCCGATGTCATTAGAGAACTCAACCGTTTATAAAACCTTTTTTTTTTTTTTTTTTTTTTTTTTTTCAAGTAACATTGCCGTTTTTAAAACGGAAACCAATGTATGGTGGTGGTTGTACCAAGTTCTGTGAAACGTATCGAAATAATGAACTCTCAACGGTTTCTTTCTCCCACCATTAAAACTTTTACCACCACCACTGAACAGTTTTTGTTTTCGTAAGAGGCTACCTAACGTCTTACCCTTCATTCGTTTCCTCAACATGATCAACCTAACTGAACTCGCTTCATTCTTGAGAAGGCATTTGCCTCCTCACCTCCATGTAAGTTCAATTTCAATTATCTTTCCCCTCTAACTAAAAGTCACTACTTACTTTTCAAAATACTCAATCAATTTTCTTCTTTTAATTTTAGAACCCCCACAATAGTCCTCAGTGTAGGAGGAGAAGACGAAGAACGGAGAGGTTTCAAGTCTCAAAACAAAAATCCGCACGAGCATTGCATATGTAGTCAAATAGTTAACCATCCTGTATACCGACAAACTTACGCGACACAGTCTCTCACTTCTTGTCCAATCCATAGAAAATCGTATAAAGCAATGCTTTGTGCCCGGTATCATTTATATGACAAAAATATCTGTGATATATATACAAATCAAGACTATGAAACCATCTTCGATTTTAAATTAACATCTATGTTCCCACATTTGCCAATAGATTTTGTTAGAAATATTTATATTAAAAAAATAAAAATCTACTTGGCATATGTGGAAATAATGTTAAGAGAGTACTATGAGTCTCTATTTATCGAACGATCAGATAGAGCACATAGTAATCATGTCAAAGATTTAAAATACGTGTGTCGAGAAATTTATGGACTACCTGATTATTCATCAATTATGACATATTTGTTTAACCCTAAACATATTATTCAATTTAAACTTAAACGTAAGGTTAGCGAAGCAACAAATTGGCTCGATTTAATTCATTCTCCTCATGAAAAATTTCATTTGGATAATGAATCTCAAAATTTTTAATTGCAACTGGTTTATATTTTACATCATGTGAAACAGATATGTCAAAATTTAGAATCACTGACGAACAATTAATCATAAATATTGATAAAAAGCTGAACTTGAACAGAGTTGGAATATTTATGATTTTTACATACAGGGTGCGTTCCGAAAGTAATGCAATTGAATTTCCCGCGCCGCTCCTAGTAGTCGGAGTGGGAGCAGGCCACATGGAGTAGGTCGGGGGACGCTAAGCTTTGCCGCGAAACTGGTTTCAGTGCTCTCCGAGCTGTGGAAGCGGCAGGACGTCTGTTATTGTAAACCTCTGCGCGCCGACCGTGTCACGGAAAAAAATGGAATCGACGATCGAGCAACGTTACGCGATAAAGTTTTGTGCTAAACTGAACAAATCTCTTGAGGAGACTAACAAAATGATTCGTGAGGCTTACGGGGACTCTGCTCTGTCCTACTCACAAGTTTCGAGGTGGTTAAAGGCCTTTAAGGAAGGCCGGGAAGAGGTTCACGACGAACAACGCTCTGGGCGGCCGTCAACCAGCAAAACCGACAACAATGTGGCTCGTGTGCGACAACTGTTGGACTCTGACCGTCGATTGAGTATCAGGATGGTTGCCAATGAACTGCACTTGTCGTCTACTGTTGTTTTTCGCATTGTTACTGAAGATTTAGCGATGAGGAAAGTGTGTGCCAAGCTCGTGCCCAAGGTGTTGTCAGACGACGAAAAGACCAACCGAGCGGAAATTTCAAGTGAACTTTTGCAACGTGTTGAAATTGATCCTGATTATTTGGACAACGTCATCACTGGTGATGAAACCTGGGTTTTTGAATACGACCCAGAAACAAAGCGCCAAAGCTCTGAGTGGCACACTGATCAGTCCCCCAAGCCCTAAAAGGCAAGAATGAGCAAATCAAAATTGAAAACCATGCTCATTGTCTTTTCGACAGCAAAGGAGTGGTCCATAAGGAGTTTGTTCCTCAAGGACAGACAGTTAACGCTGCCTACTACGTGGATGTGCTGGAAAGACTCCGCAAAAGGGTCGTCAGGACGAGAAAGGACATCTCCGCTACCTGGCAACTGCATCACGACAACGCGCCTTGCCACAAGGCGCTACGAGTCCGCGAGTTCCTGGCCAAACACCAGGTGCCAACGCTGCCCCACCCCCTATAGTCCTGACCTCGCCCCAGCTGACTTCTTTTTGTTTCCCAGGATTAAGTCAGCCCTGAAAGGAACCCGTTTTTCGTCCATAGACGAGATCCAATCCGCCGTGACGAAGACCTTGCGAGAGGTCCCAGAAGACGACTTCCAGGGCGCGTACCGGTCATGGCAGAGTCGCTGGACAAAATGTGTACAGGCCCAAGGACAGTACTTTGAAGAATTTTAAGTGTTTGTGCAAATGTGTTCAATAAATTACTTTAAACAAAAAATAATTGCATTACTTTCGGAACGCACCCTGTATAATGAGTGTAAGTATCTAATCTCCTTGTCGTTTTATATCTTCTCTCGTTTCCCGCGTCGCTAACATACCCCCTCCCCCTCCACCCCTTTCCTACCTTTTATTTTGTAATGTCCGTAAGCTAGACTCGTGATTCCATCATCTAGAATATACCGTTTATCGTCATAAGGGGAGAGAGATAATTTATTAATTTTTAGAGTAAATAATTTATGTTTTTTCGATCTAATTGTATTGCTTTCAGTGTGAAAGTTGATATAATTAAATAAGCATCTTTTGTACGATTTATGACGTAACTGATGTGAGATAGCGCTACGGTTTACCCCCTTGGCCACCTTTTTCTCCTTTTGATCACCCATCACGAATGAATAGCATTTTGAACGTAAACCGACAAATTCGTGTATTGGTTTACTGTCAGTTTCATCGGTGAAAGTTCCCAATACATTTTTGTTGTACGTAATCCTGCATTTATGTCCTTCTGGATATTTAAACGTATCAAATTTGTTAATGTTACGTAGCATATCGTCATACACGTCTGGGCTTGTGATTTGGTACATTAGTGAATCAGTGTCTGTGAAGAGAAGTTTCACGTGTTCCCTATCGTACGTTTTCATAATATGATTGTAATGAAAAGAGTACATGATATTTTTCGCAATTTCGAGCGTAGTGAACCCGATGAATATAGGTTGCTTAAGTTTACAACTACCCTTTTTCAACGCTAAACCCGCCAATTTCTCGTCAAATATATGCATAGATTTTAAACGTGGAGACGCCGCCCACTTGATTAATTGTTTTTCCGTAGCCACCAGTTTGAAATGTGATTCTAAATACAACAGAATTGTGATAATGTATTGGTTATGAGTAGTAGGAACTGGGGGCTTTGAGAACAATAGGTTGTGAATCACCCCGTGGGAATGTTGCGTGTGATTAAATCGAGTTGAGCTCGCGTAATGATTTGCATAAAATTTTATCTTGTCCCGCCTCGCGATGTCCAAACCATTACCTTATATTACTCGTTAGACTTGACTAGTCTACTTGAACGTTTCATTCGTTCAGATGCATTTTAAAGCCCAGCGAGCGTCGAGGGACATTGACGGAGGAATATTTTATACAAGTTCGCTGGAAACATTATCGTATCAACAAGTCATCTAATTGCAATGCGGTTCCACTGCACCGTCTCCAGGATGTGATACCTCACAACAGTTATTATAGCGAACCCCTCTTCCTTTAAGCGACGTCGACTTCGTACATATCCAACTTATCTCACATTTTGCGTGCATTTGTCTCTCCGAGACGGGCTCTTTGAGACTGTGCATAGCAATTATTAGTTTTAGTCAACGTGGAGGGGAGGAGATCGGTGCAGTATAAAACTCTTCAGGCAGAGGGATGCAAATTCACTCAACAAGTTCTTTTCTTGCAGCGAGCCTAAGACGTGAGTATCACATACCGCATTTTAACCATAATAATAATAATGGATAGTTCATCTCGAAAGACTTTGCTCTATTTGACTTCAGAAACTTGTTTGAAAAATTCGTTGAAAATGCGCAATATTTCATTTGGGTCATATATTGCGTCTGATAAAGTAAAAAATATGGCAATGATGGGATATATACGTAATTTCGATGGAACGATTGTCCGCATACTGGGTGGTGGAGGTGATGGAAATTCCCACAATAATTATTCTGAAATACTTTCAGAAGATGATGAAATTTTAAATAAAAAATTAATTTTTGCTATTTTTAAAAAGGTGGATTTATCACCCCACCACCAACAAAAAGGAGATTTAAAAAACAGAAAGTAGTTGGTATGAATTTTTTTCCATGATTAATAATATCCCTAACCCGCACGACACTCCTCATACACACGGAAAAAATGTATATAATATATATATAACGTTGGTAGCAGGTAATCAATTTTAATTTTAATGTTTGTTCTAGGAACTAGTACTGCAAAATGAACAAACTAGCCGCCAAATTGAACGCAGTTGGTGGATCCGCCACAGACAACAAGCAGACACCGACGGTCTCAGTTAGCACCCCTCGGCGAAGAATTTCGAATTATCAAATTCAGAAAAGCCACGACACGTTTTGGAAAGGCGCTTATAGCGCAAATTCGCTCTTTGGCTACATCAAAAGAGCAAAATATGGGT
>JAVIWC010000422.1:0-17195 GCA_031894815.1 Creontiades dilutus
ATCGATCTCAGAAATATGGATATAGCTAGTGGACTGTAATTCAAGGAAAGCTGGGAGAACCCAGATATTGGGACTTACCGACCGATCCTTGATGATCCTGCTCTGGAGCTGATGCCGCACAGCTAATAAAGTGACGGGAATTACGATAGGAAAGGTAAGGGGATGAGAGAGGAATCCTAGGGCATCAATAATTGTCGCGGAAAACAGGGGTTTTAACCGGACGGTGATTTCGAGGATCCGAGTGAAAGGAAGCAAGAGAGCACGCGCGTTACCTTGGAGGTGACAAAGTTGATCGCCGAATGGCGTCGCCGACCGAAGATTCGCACGTCTAATCTGAGGAGAAGGGGGCAGAATAGGGAATAATTCCCCAGATAGACGCATATGCGATCTAGCGGTATCAGGCACAATCATTGATCAACGCGCTTGCTCTCTCTTCCCACAATCAACGCGTTCCGCCAAAAACCAGAAAGTGAAAACAATGCTTCCGCTACTTCAGTAGACCCGGAAGCAAAATCAACTCAGAAGTTGCAGGAAGCCACAAATGCAGTAAATGAATGGACTCAGAAATGGCGTCTTAAATTGAATGAAGCAAGGTCCACTCACGTGAAATTTACCTACAAAAGGATACCCCATGTACCATTGTTCTTAAACCAGTGCATTATCCCACATGCCAACTCTGCCAAATATTTGGGTATGACCCTTGACGCAAAGTTGAATTGGAAGGAACACATTAAGGAAAAAAAGCAAGAGCTGCAAATCAAATTTGGCAAGCTTTATTGGATTATAGGGCGATACTCGCAACTCAACGTTTACAACAATCTTTTTCTGCATAAGACATTGCTAATGCCTTTTTGGACTCATGGCATCCAACCATGGCATAGCAAAATCTAACATTCAAATGACTCAAACTTTCCAAAATAAAGTACTGACGTGTATAGTAAACGCTCCCTGGTACATTAGAAATGACGACCCCCATAAAGATCTCAAAGTGGAAACCGTAAGAGAAACTGCGAAAAAATTAGCTCGAACATATGAACAGCGCCTTCACGCTCATACTAATTTGGAAGCCATTGAGCTTCTTGACAACTCTAGTACAATTCGGCGCCTGAAGAGGACCAAACCCTTGGATTTGAGATGCTGATACCGATGTGATAGTGTAGTGTGGTGCTAGTTAGTGAACTCTCACCATAAAAATGCGTAATTACGGAAAGCTAAATAACTTGATAGTTACTTACTGTATGCATGTATGATGTAACTAGTTGTTATGTTCAATATATAATATATATGATAATATTTTTATTGAACTTCAATACCACCCACAATAAAAACATCTATAATTTATCAAGTCCTTTAGAACTCGTATTTCGTTAAAACTTCCCCAAATCCAAATTTAAACATGTAGCCAAAGGTAGACTGATGTAGAGGAGGCACAAAAATATCATCAACTGATCAATCCAAATAGGTGTTTTGGTTGAGAACCGATTTGCGTGGTCTATGCATATCTCCTGAAATTCAATAATCGCTCTATCACCGGTGAAACACGCACACTCCGAAGCTTAGTAGAAATTCAAATCATGAATGCAACTCAAATGAATAAAATTGAATAATAAACCCCACTGAAAGAATTTACAGTGTGCGTGTCTCACAGGTGATAAAGCGATTATTGAATTTCAGGAGGCACACAAATATGATCAACTGATCAATTAAAATAGGTGTTTTGGTTGAGAACAGATTTACGTGCTCTATGCATATCTCCTGAAATTCAATAATCGCTCTATCACCTGTGAAACACGCACACTCCGAAGCTTAGTACAGATTCAAATCATGAACGCAAGCCAATTGAATAATGAACCCCAGTGGAAGAATACTTATTTACCCCACTAAAAATATTGAATAATATTATTATACCTATTATTATTTCCTATATATTATTATTTGTGTGCCTCCTGAAATTCAATAATCGCTCTACCCTGAGAAACACAAATATGTTTTTTGAATTGCATTATATAGAGAAATCAGCCAGATAACCATTGAAAAATCAAGGGCGGTCAATAGACAGCTACGGGAGCGTGAGTCATGTTGGCGCGAACGCATGAAAGTTAATGCCGATATTGTAGAAATGCATTGAAAATGACTGAACATGTAATGTCGCACGACGTGATCGAAACTGAAGCTGGAACCGAGGTTCTCGGGCGCTGGGTCAGCGGCGCTGGGCGCTTGCCTCGCGGCGCCGGTCGCTTGCCTCGCCGCGCTTCTTGAGAGAAAACTCTTCCACAGGGCGGCGCCGCTCGCGCCTGTTTAGGTACATGAAGGAATCGCGTGCCGAAGGCGCAGGCGTCATGGAAACCACCCGCCGTGTCTTGGCTTACGTGGAAAACGAACGCCGTTTCTTGGCTTACGTGGAAAACGAGCGTGAGCGAGCTGGCCCATCGCGATCTGTGGGCGCCGTCAAACAATGCGATTCTATGGATGTGTCAGACGTAACAGCGCGGCACCGTGCGGCAAACGCTCACGCCGCGTGGTCTGATTTTCGTCGCAATCGCGTAATCGCGTTAATGTTTGTTCACACTTTGTAGGATAACCTGCTTTTGTTGAGATTATATCGTTCAACAATGATATTGCCTTTTAGGTGATTCCTTTGCGGTTTATTTTCAATGATGATTTCAATGATTTTCAAGAGAGCTTCAACAAAATGAATAATAGATCAATTTTGCTAAAAAATAAATACATTTTTACTGTATATCAGATATAGATTCTGAGAACACATTTTGAGCGCAACTTCTTTCAGTTTTACTTACTAGTCTGATTTATTTAAACTTTACTGGTCTGAATATTATAACTGATTTTCGAAAATAGGTATTTGAAATTTTAGTACGAAAGGACCAAATTTTAGGAATAATTTTTTTAATTTGGTTATTTTAAATACTATTTTGACAGAAAAAATGTAATAAATTTAGAATTTATTTATGTAATTTATATTACAAATAGTAATTTTTTAATTTTATTGATTTTTATTTTAATTTCTGTTGCTTTTGTCACTTTATTAGAGCGTAAAGTGTTAAGTTATATTCAATTGGGCAAAGGTAATAATAAGGTAGGGTTGATAGGTTAACTTCAACCATTTTCTAATGGTATTAAATTATTTTTTAAAGAGCAATGTTTCTTTTATACCTGGGATTCCTCGAATGCAGTTTAAAAAAACGCTGCAAATTCTTTCACTGGGGTTTATTATTCAATTGGCTTGCGTTCACGATTTGAATTTCTACTAAACTTTGGAGTGTGCGTGTATCACGGGATGGAGCGATTATTGAATTTCAGAAGATATGCATAGAGCACGTAAATCGGTTCTCAACCAAAAATACCTAATTGGATTGATCAGTTGATCATATTTGTGTGCCTCCTGAAATTCAATAATCGCTCTATCCTGTGAAACACGCACACTCCAAAGCTTAGTAGAAATTCAAATCATGAACGCAATCCAATTGAATAATAAACCCCAGTGAAAGAATTTGAAGCGTTTTTTTATAGAACCTCAATACCTCCCCCCCCCCCCACAGTAATAACATCTATAATTTATCAAGTCCGTTGGCACTCGTATTGCGTTAAAACTTCCTCAAATCCAAATTTAAACGATGTAGCCAAAGGTAGACAGATGTAGAGGGGGCACACAAATATCATCAACTGATCAATCCAAATAGGTGTTTTGGATGAGAACCGATTTACGTGGTCTATGCAAATCTCCTGAAATTCAATAATCGCTATATCACCTGTAAAACACGCACACTCCGAAGCTTAGTAAGATTCAAACCATGAACGCAAGCCAATTTAATAATAAACCCCAGTGAAAGAATACTTATTTAATACAGTAATAATATTGAATAAACCCCAGTAATAATATTGGATAATATTTACCTATATATTATCAGCGTTTCATGCATATCAGAATGCTTCAACCCGTGTATCGGCTACTAACTACACTACAAGTATTCACATCGGCTATCACTCCAGTATCCACATTCGCTACAACTCGACGCTATCGGCCGGACATCACTAGGTTACAAACAAACAATAATAAACGAAAAAACGCAAATGTTGGCACCATAAATCGGGTCATACATCGGGAATGGTTTGCCCTACGGACGTGGGGAAGGGCTCATTCGATTCCTAATGGTATGTTCTCCAAATAGGGAAATATTTAGGCCGATTCGACTAGTTTTGAGGTTTTCAGGGATTTTACAAAACTTTTACAGCCCTTAAAGGGCACTTTAAATTGAGTGAGGGAGCTGGCTCAAGAATTAGGGCGTCGTCGGACCAAGATGGATTTCTCCTGAAAATTTCAGATCTTTTGCTCCAGCCGTTTGGGACAAATCGTGCGTACGGCGTACTGACGGAAATTTTTTATTGCAGATTCGGATTTTTACACCCTTTGAAACGTGAACCATGCAATTTTCGGGGGGGGGGGGGGGGGGTTACAATTTTTTTTTCCAGAGCGATTACAATGGTTTATTATTGAATAATAAACCAAAACGAAAAAAGAATTTCGAAATTTTTTTCCATATTACCTTAACTCTGCTCAACAGACTTTCAAATTTGATAAAGTTTAGGTTTCCGGCTAAAATAATACGGTAAATATTGAGTTTTAAGCGCTTTTCGGCGACCCTGGACCACTGTGCGACTTCTGAATATCGGATTTAACGTAGGACATTCGTTATATCTTTGGTGCTGGTATAGACACGAAGATTGTGTAGTTTTCCATCATTACGTTGCCATTGTTGTCACTATTAGTTCAGTTAACCAAAGTTTGCAGTTCAGAATCGTTGTGGTGGGACGTCGTCCTATGTTTCTAACCCCTCAGGTATCGAACCGTCGGAGTCAAGTAACTGCCCCTCTAGTTTTCTTTACCCGTTCAAACATCAGATTCTTCCATATTTATTTAAACATCCCCACAAGGAGCTTCGAGTTTTTCAGTCGATGTGTCAAATCCCTTAAACGGCGACGCACCATATGTCTCGGATGTTTGGGCTGCACCTTGCTAAGTGCAAGGTAAACCTGTCCTCGAACAACCTCCTCCCCTCCTCGGGGGTTGGTGAGTCTAGTTTACACTTCCGCTTTTGCCTACCTCAGACATCAGCTTCCGTCAAAAATTGACGACTTTTAACTTGTTTTCGGTGACCACCTTTCATAGGTTGGCAAACTGGAATTGTTTCTAGGCATCTTCCTTGTCCGAAATGCAGCAGTAAGTTTCTTAAACAAAACATACGTCATTCTGCACATATTCTTCAACTTCTAAATGTCACAATCAACACTTTGACATTACACAATTATTCAATTGGCTTGCGTTCATGATTTGAATTTCTACTAAGCTTTGGAGTGTGCGTGTTTCACAGGTGATAGAGCGATTATTGAATTTCAGGAGATATGCATAGAGCACGTAAATCTGTTCTCAACCAAAATACCTATTTGGATTGATCAGTTGATCATACATGTGTGCCTCCTGAAATTCAATAATCGCTCTATCAGTTGTGGAACACGCACACTCCAAAGCTTAGTAGAAATTCAAATAATGAACGCAAGCCAATTAAATATTAATACCGCAGTGAAAGAATTTGCAGCGTTTCATGCATTTCATAATGCTTCAACCCGTGTATCAGCTCCAAACTAGCTAACTACCTACAGTATAAAGAAAAATCGAAACATAGTCGGATGAGACATCACACAACCAGTGTTCGTAAGAAGAAAATAGGTGAAACTTCAGATCGCTCCCCTGTGATATACCAGTTCAATTTTATGTTGTACAATAACTGAAGGTTTAGAAGAAAAAGTTCATTATAGTCAGAAGACTCTGATTTTATGACAATTATTACTATACATCAAGAACCACACATATTTATAAGGGTCAGTGATCGAAGAGTGGGACATAATTGAAATTATGTATGGAGCAAGAACGTACTGGAACAACGTACTGAAATTTATTAGGGAGGCTGGAGGTTATAGAGCGTTTTTGATAGACTAGTTCAATCATGTGTAGTGCGTTCCTGTATGTTCAGTCGGCAAAAATGTATAATTCAATTATTTGTACTTGATTGGTTATTGTAGACCGAAATTCCGCAGCCCTAAAACGTGGAAATAGCCCTTTTCCGGGTAGTTGGAGATTTTTCCTCTAAATCGGCAATTTATTGGTGTGACAAGGAACGTGAAAATCATTGATATAACCGTAATCGGTCAATTGCAAGTGAGCTCATTCATAATTGACGTTTCAATTATCCGAGAAGAAAGAAACGGAAATATATAAAAGATGATATCACGTCCAAATCCGATATCAGACCGCATCGAAACCCGGTGACGTCCGCCGTGTAGGTAGGAAACCTATAGCAAATGTTTGGTGATCGCTTAGTGAGAACGTGCGTCATGAGGTAAAAAAGTTATCCAACTGAATCAATATAGGGAATGAGTTCATTGTCTCATTACCGATAAAAGAGGTTGTTGAATTTTTAGAGAGGCTACTCGAATCGATACGAATCATTTTCGAGTGTGAAGAGAAAATTTGGAGAACTGGTAGGTACTTGTAGTATTCGAAATTTTCTCAAATGATGAAAGAGTGGATTTTCGTCATATTCGTTAATGTGAATAACTTAAATTGATATTTCTGTAATCCACTACAGCAGAAATAGTCGAAATTTGATTATTGAAGTCGTTTCATATGGAGGAACATTTGATCAAATGATCACACTATTACAAGAGGGAAATCAAATTTCAAGATTATAATTTAATAGTATTCTTTGATTTTCTTAATACGGTTGCAAGGTAGAAAAAGTAAATTAATTTCGATTTTGCACAGTTTTGGGACGGAAGGGGATTATGAGGTTAGTTGTGAGACGATTTGAGAGGAGGTAGTGATGGACATTAAGTCAAATTTATTGGTATCAAGACTTGGATTTCACTGTAAGTTGTGAGGTGATGGAATGGTATAGTTGCCCCTTCCGAGGAGGTGGATACATTATTAATGCTTGCCACGCTCAGAAGATGATCCAGACGCTTGCAGGCGTCCGATTCATCTTCCAAGGCGACAGATTCTAAAATCGGGAAGGGGCCAACTGACCATATCCATCACACTCCCTGGGCTCTGAGAAAAGCCGGAGGGGGGGGGGGGAGAAGGGCATGAATAGATTATAGATTCTCATTCGGTGGGGGGGGGGGGGGGGGGGCTCGCAAGAGTTGGGCAGGGAAATATAAACTATAAAATTGATCATATTAAAGGGCATGCAGCCACGGGGGGGGGGGGGGGGTGCGAGTGTATAGGGGCAGCAGGATAAACAGGACAATTGACAATAAAAGGGCCAATGGACGTAACCACGCTCTGCTACCATGTGAGGTGATGGAATCGTATAGTTGCCCATTCCGAGGAGGTCGATACATTATTAATGCTCTGCCACGCTCAGAAAATGATCCAGGCTCTGAGGCGTCATCTCCCAAGGCGACAGATTCTAAATTCGGGAAGGGGCCAACTAACCATATCCATCACAAAGTTTGGAAAAAATGATATAGCTACTGATTATCACTAAGACGTATTATAGGGCTCCGATTCGGCCTATATGAGATAAAAAGTAACAGGTAATATTTTTACCATTGACAACAGTTAACCATTTTCAGCTGAGAATCTTAGCAATAGCAAACATCCAAATGCATTATATGCATTTATTACATATATCATACACTTATTACACACATATATCGGATGTATGTGCAATAAAAAAGCGTCTCCCAAGTTCAGAGTGCCATACAGCTTCTTTGCGCCAATAGTATGATTGTATAGATAAGGGCTCACCAAACTACGGCCCGCGAAAGGATTTGGTCCGGCTCGCCGCCCGCGGGCGTCAATGGAAAAAAATTAAGCTACTGCCAGAACAGAAAGAAAAGTCAGCCGTGTGATGCAGCGAAAGGGACCCGTACTCACCTCCGCTAAGCGCGAAGGTTGGACTCGATTTGTCAAATTCGTCTGGGAGTGTGCTTAAAAACCCTGTTTTCAAGTGTCTAATTTTCAAAATTTTTCGGAGGAATACCCCTGGACCCCCCTGTTGGCCCGCCCCACCACCTCCACATTATGATACAGCCCTTGGCCGTAAATAGTTATGAGACCCCTGGTACAGATCGTTGAAAAGTAGTAAATAAACTTGAATGAACCTCAATCTTAAAAGATGTCGAATATATTGTCACAACGATTCACAGGTCGAAAATGTCACGGTTCCCGCAGAGATCAACCCCCCCAATTTAATGAGGCGACACGTACGTAATACATGTCGTTCTCCTACTATTTCTACAGGGGACAGAATAATGATACGAACGTGTTAAAATTGATATGAGGCTACTTCAACATGATCTACCGTATTATGTCAACATAATATTGTAATTACTCTAGTAGCAGATACTGTAACCAAACAGTATAATTGTCTTCAAAACAAATCGGATGAAAACTGTAAGAATAAAGCTTGTTTTAAAGATCATGGAACACAACTCTGACTCGGACACATAAACAAACAAGAATCGAAAGTTGTTTAGAATGAACTAAACCATGAAATGCGAGTGGGAATTTTGTTTTGGAAGAAAAATCATCATTTACCGAAAGTGAAAACAATTCCTCCGCTATCTCTTTGTTAACTTGGAAGCAATAATAAATAATACACCCTTGTTGATCCACATTTCAAAACACATACATTCAGAAGATAGAGAAAAATTTCCCCAAAGGCTATACACTATCTGAAGCTTTCCTCCTAATGTACTTATGGATTACAGTTTACGAAATTTGACAGAAAAACATATTAGAAGAAGATTGCTTGAAACCTCAGCACCACAAGGGGCAAAACTTGAGAGTTTGATTTTTTAGAGTCTTTATCTGGATAATTTAGTAAATTTACCACATTTTTCATTTGATTTAGGTAGGTACAACTAACACATTTAGTATATACTAGTCTTAGCTCTAAGGCACTACTCACACGGTGATACTGAAATCGCGAAACGAGATAATATTAGTAAGATGAAACCGGCAGCCAATCACAAGTTGCCTGGTCGCATGAACGATTTTTCATTTGATTTAGCAGTACAATTATAAACTATGCGAGGAACTTCGAATCAGATTCTTGTAATTCTTTTGCAGCAACGAATAATCGGCAATTTATGTTTTTCTCCAAGTAGGGGTGTAACCACATCTTTTTCATTTTTCATTTGATAATATTAGTTTATGATCATGTATTAGTCATATTATAAAAAATTTATAACATCTTCAACAGCTTGATTGAATACTGGACCCGAGTAGCAACTGCTGAGGATGACAAGTATTCCCAGTATCAGAGTATCCACAGTATCCACAACTCTAGTAGCTCGTGTGAGTAGTGCCTAAAGGATCTAAGTCACTCAGAATGCAGAAAAAAAGAAACCGTTTTGTAACGATTCGAGGCGATTTACATCCCAATCGCATCTAGACATGAATACAACCCTTCAAGTGATTGAGAAAGTAACAAAAGAATCCCGATCCGTTCCGAACGCAGGATATCCCCATATGTCGTGGCATCGCCGATACGTCAGTTCGTTACTCAACCGCAATTTCCGAGCTGAAAACTGCCATCTCACGACGGCTCTCGCAGTCTCAGGATGACTCAACCAACAGAGTTTTGATGTGCGCTATGAATCATAACCTGGTCTCTTCCCTGATTAAGATAACGTACGTCGCGGAAAAACTCTACAAACCTTGATGGGTTTCGGCTCGAATGCGCCACTCGGATCCGATCGAACAATATCTCATACACAGAATGACTCGTAATCTACTGTAACAGCTGTATCACTGTCAACTCATAGTCCACGAAGCAATGAATGAGCGGAACACTGCGACTTATTACACAAAGGTTAACTGTTTTTGTAATAGAAGCCCTTCTACGTAAATCAGTGGTACATAGTCAACTACTATCGAAAACTATATAGCGCAGACAATTAAAACTGGGAACCAATGATGATATTCTGCCGAATAATCAGAAAAGCTGTATACCTTTCAAACTATGTATGTATGTAAGCTGTGTACCATGATTTAGTTGGACGGCACTTTTTTAGCTCAATATAGTACAAATAAATTGACCATATTTGAAAAGTTTTGTTTAAAAATTCGCCGGAACAATCCCCTTTATCCGCGGATGCTTTTGGTTGGAGCCCCTGGCTAAAATTAAATAAACATGGAATATGATTTAGTACCGTTTTGGTTTTTTATTCAATAATAAACCATTGTAATCGCTCTTAAAAAAAAAAAAAAAATTCTAACCCCCTGAAAATTTCATGGTTTACGTTTCAAAGGGTGTAGAATCCGAATCTACAATACAAAATTTTTCCGTCCGCCGTACGCCGTACGCACGATTTCTCCCAAACGGCGGAAGCAAAAATCTGAAATTTTCAGGAAAAATCAATATTGGCCCGACAACGCCTCAATTCTTTAACCAGCACTTTCACTTGATTTAAAGTGCCCTTTAAGGGTTGTCGAAGTTTTTTAAAATCCCTAAAAACCAAAAAAAGTCAAGGCGGACAAATTTGGACTCTTTTTGAAGAAAACTTTCCACGAGGAATCGAGTGAGCCCCTCCCCAGGTCCGTAGCTCAAACCATTCCCGATGTATGGCCCGATTTATGGTGCCAACTTTTGCGTTATTTTGGTTTATTATTGTTTTTGTTTTGATTACAGTAACATAGTGATGTAGTGAACGTGGATACTGGAGTGAACTCCTAAAAGGGTTTATAGCCGATACACCGGTTGAAGTATTCGATAACCATAAAAAACGCTGCAAATTCGTTCACTGGGGTTTATTATTCAATTGCCTTGCGTTCATGATTTGAATTTATACTAAGCTTTGGAGTGTTTTTGTTTCACAGGTGATAGAGCGATTTTTGAATTTCAGGAGGCACACAAATATGATCAACTGATCAATTCAAATAGGTATTTTGGTTGAGAACAGATTTACGTGCTCTATGCATATCTCCTGAAATGCAATAATCGCTCTATCACCTGTGAAACACGCACACTCCAAAGCTTAGTAAAAAATTCAAATCATGAACGCAAGCCAATTGAATAATAACCCCAGTGAAAGAATTTGCAGCGTTTTTTTCAACTACAGTTATCACCAGAGTTTGGATCAGTTTGACGTGAAAAACTTCAGCGTATGACTGAAAATATGACCTGAAAAATACCTAAAATCGTCATATAAACTAAATATCAACTGTAAGTTACAAAACAAATTTAAAATACCCACCTGGTAACACCTCTCGTACCCCTTTCCACTATGTTACTTGTTTTCAACACTTTTACTCACTAATAAAAGCACAAAATTATGCAGAAATATGCACTTAGTCATCATTAAAATATGGTTTATTCGGAGTTGCCGAGTTGCGATCAAAGCGCAATTAGATGTACTAGTTGCGGTCCCCCTCGCAGGGAAGGATATGCAGAAACTACGCCTCCAAGAAAATGAAAATAATAATAATTAATTTGAAAATAATAATTTATTTGGGTGGGAGTGGTAAAACATGCTGTTCAGCTTGGAGTGGAAGCTCTCACAAGCGTTTGTCGTGCGGGTTATAGAGGCGGTCTGCTCAGCCCATAATGGTGGATGCATAGCTGATTCGATTATATAGTTCTCCAAAACGTAGTCAGTGAATTTAATTAGTTTAGCAGGTTGATTGGGAATAATGACCATCAAGTCCGTCACAAAACAGTCCTTCAACATCCGTGGGATTCGGAAATGGAAGACCGAAAAAAAGCCTCAAGACTGTGAAGCCTCACTGGCCTTGTCTTTGTAAATTTTCCCGAGTCCCAATACCTGCATTTTCCTAAACCACGACTGTTCTAGATGAAACGGCATCTCTGACCGCTGAGTGGATTGCCAATTCGAAGTCACTGAATACAGTTTGTGGGGAGAGTAATCCATTGTAAGACGGTGGAGGTGATCGACAGATCATCGATGGATTGAGAGAGATCAACTCAACATTGAGGAACTCATTTTCTCGATACGAAACCCGTTGGTTTCACGCCATTGGGTTCACTAGTCAACTGCCGGAGTTTTAGAACATGTTTTAAACGTGTTGATTCGAATTGCAACGAGATGAACAATTCGAATTCGTTGAATCTTCATCTCTCCCCTTTGACCGCAATTCGTAAGTTAACTTTCGAAGACGTGACCGCAATTGTTACGTTTGGAGTAAATTTGAAAATATTTACTAAAAGGAAAAATATTATAAATAAGGAATGCAATAGGCCTACAAGAAAGGAAAAGGATATAGAAAACGTATACTTCGCGAGGCGAGAAGCAGCCTTGAGTGGCCGTATGCAGGGTAGTTGACGAAGCGAGTCTACTCCATTTGAACTTTTGGTTTATATTTGCCAAAACGGCCTCCATGACGCCTATCCCAATATAACCACAGCTTTGAGAATTTTTCTTACAATACCCGTGTGTGTAGCATCGAATGAAAGAAGTCTTAGAAAACTGAGGATAATAAAAAACTACATCAGGAACTTGACAGGACAACAACGACTAAGCAACTTGGCCATAATAATTTTAGAGCACGAAATAGATTTTGATGGTATCATTAAAACATTTGCAGCAAAAAAAGCCCGACAATTGTCATTTTAAAGTTTGTTTAGGGCTTCCATTTCGTACAAAAATTTATTTATCATCTATTAGTTTGTTAAATTTAATAAAAATTATATGGTATTTTACATTTAGCACTTACATACCAAACCTTCCTCCTTTTGGTACAAGAGTTTATACATTGTGAATAAATCAAATTAATTAAATTTATATTTTGGTTCATTGGTATATTAATTTGGTATGAGTCATGAGATATCGGGTCTATGGGGGGGTGCCAAATTTATTTTTTGCCCCGGGTGAAATACGGGCTGGTTAGGTCCCTGCCTGTCACCTCGGACTGCAACTCGGATACGGCCGGTTTATATTCTTATACCCTTGCCCTACTGTATACCTGTAGTTAGCTGAAGCTTTGTTTGTATATACGGAATATGAAAAATTATCACCTGCTCTTCAAGTTTTAGGGCCCTTTGAACAACTATCGCTTCGTCAACGACTTTCTGTCTGGACATGTGTGAGCCCATGAACAGTTTTTATACGATTGTGATAAAATTTTCAGCGAAATGTGTGGATTAGGCTGTACATAGTCAAGAGTTTCACACTGCTCATGAGCAAATTTTAGATTTCTTTAATAATCCCTTATCAATTTGAACTCGGCCGTATCATTTTTCTGGTCGCTGTAGAATCATTGCAAAATACTACCAATACGTGTCGACCCACAGTTTGGAGAAGTTGAAGTCAGCGGGAAATGTCTCGCAGCATTTCTGACACGTGAATTGTTTCAAGTTTTCATTCTATAAATTTAAAAAATATTTAAACCATTATAAATGTACATTAATGTAAAATATCCATACACCCTACTGTTAAAGTCCTTTGTTACCAATTGAGCGGATCCACTTTGTAAATGGCGAAATGCATTTTGTAACGGAATAGAAATTATGAATCACAAAATAATAGGAAAACAGCTATGTTATTTTGAAATTTAATTTAGCTTTTTTGCAATGAATTCAACCATTATAGCATTGAAGACAACCTTTTTTCTTCGGTAAAACCTTAATCACAGTGAATTCAACCAAGAAATAAATGAAAAAATTTGCAGCGTTTTTGCAATGAATTTGAAACAGTATTGAAGAATTGAAGAAAGGTTGAATTAATTTTGAAAAATATTGAATTAGATGGAAAAATACTGTTATCATGAAAAATACTAATGAAGAATACACATTTTTAAACGTTACGTCGAAGTTTTCTGAAAAACAGTGTCTTCCGTACGTCGCCGGTGAAAACAAGCGGGTCCATTCCCAAGGAAACGCTCCGGGTCATGTATTATTGATGTCATGCGTTTTTCATGCAAAACAGACGGAAATTATGTTGTTATCCATGCACAAGGGCCGGACAGAGAGATAACTTGACAGCCTTTCCACGGGCGACAAAAAAAAAAAGAGTAAAAAGAGCCCGTTTTATGAGCGTTTCATGCAGGCTTTGTTGTTTTCTCTTTGTTGAAATTCTCCGCTACTTCGAAGTATTCAGGATCATAACTTGGGTGTGTACAAGTTCATAAAATTGTTATCAACCTCCTCAGTTTGTTAAATATGATAAGCTGGATCGAATTGTGTTTGTTGTTTTAAACAAACTAGGTATATCACAATCCTCAGTAGTCTGGACAACTATCGATTACTTCAGATCAAAGGTAGACCCTAGAATGGGTCAGTTTCATGAATTCAAGAGACCAACTCACAAACAAACACTTTCACCTCAAGTCCCGGTGTTTTGTTTCCAATGTACGTACTAGTATTACAGGTAAAGAAAACATTATTTTCACTTTAGGAGGTGAAATGAAATTGCATTTTACCTTTTGGACCTTCCTCAACAACTTTGGTTTCATGTCTGCTTGTCTGTCGGTTTATCCAGATATCCTCAAAAACCAATACGTTCTCACAGCATATGCACGAACTCAAAATCCATTAAAAGTAATTTCCGATATCTTTCAAATTTGAGGGCAGCAGGGCGATAACGATTTGAAAACGTCTTCTGTTTTGCCACGATCGTATCTTAAGGCGCGTCCACACTATGCCGCAGAATGCCGCCGGCACAGACGGCGGCCTTGCCGCCGGCAAAGCCGCTACAGTGTGGACATGAACGGCGGCATTCTGCGGCTTTCTGCGGCATGCCGCTGGAAATCGCTCGAGTGTCGGTCTACTTCAAAGAAAGCCGCTCGGAAGGGGAAGTGTAGACGTGCCGCGCGGCAAGCGGCGGCTTCAACTAATCAGTTTTGTTTTGGACAGCACCGTGTTTCGTCATGGATTGGTCAAACGATAAAGTTTGTAATTTAATTAAATTGTACCAAGATCGTCCTATTCTGTGGGACTGTCGTCAAAGAGATTATAAAGACAGGAATAAAAAACTGGACGCCATGCTGGAAATAGCTGTTAGCTTTGGTGTGAATAAAGAGGAAGTGCAAAGGAAAATCAAGAACTTGGTGAGTCATTTTTTACGAGAAGTAAAGAAGGAGAGAGAATCAAACAAATCTGGTGCGGGACGTGACGATATCTACAAAAGTAAATGGATCTTCTACGACAACCTGCTCTTTCTCAAAGATCGAAATGAACCAAGAGGAATGACGGACACTATCTCACAGGTAAATATATTAAAGTAATATTAAATATATAAATATATAAACATAATATATAAACATATTAAAGTAATATGTACTTTTATTTTTATTTTTTTTATATTTTATTTTTATTTTTAGAAACTAGAGGTTGACCCGTCCTTTGTACGGGACCACCACACACACACAGATCAGCCCACGACACCCACAACACACCACACACATACACACCCACCACACGCCGCCATTTTTAATCAGGATGGAATGTGACAATTTTAAATAGCCTATGTCACCCCGAGTACTCTTCTTAACAACCAAAAAAAATTTCATCAAAATCGGTCGAGCCGTTTTCTCGTGAAAAGAAGACAACCAAAGGTCTATTTAGCGTAACAAAGATACATACATACATACATACATACAGACAGACAGAAATTTTTCTGATGTGATTTTTGGAAATGGGGATGCATAAGGAGTAAGAATAACTAAAAATTTCACGATTCTGTACAGACAAATGTACAGGCAATGTACAGACAAATCTACAATTTTATTTATATGGATTAATAACAACTGCTTGACAAATGTTTGACAAAACTGAAAATTCAGCAGCAGAGACTAACTTTGTCCGGCCGTGTGTTAATACATACTGGACTCATCATTGGTTGTGTTGAAAAGGTACTATTCCATCTGGGGAAGTAAAATACTCCGCAAATTCATTTCTAACCGCTTGTGCTTCATCAGTACTTCTTCTTGAAGTCCTGGGAATGTTATCTAATGCTTGATTTGGAGGCGATTGTCTCCAAACTCCTGGATTAATCTCACCTGTGGTTGTGCATTCAGAGTCAAATGTTCCAGGGGGGTTGTATATTGATTTGGAGTTACTTTTCCTCAAGTAATTGTGCAGATAAAGTATTGCCAACACTACCTTCTTAGCCCTCTCTGGTTCTAACAGCATAGGTCTCCGTAGTATGCGGTACACAGAAGATATTATCCCAAACGCATTCTCTGACACTCGACGTGCTCTGCTTAACCGATAGTTGAACACTCTTCCTCTGGAACCCTTTTTTGAGCTCCTGGAAATGGTTTCATAATGTTTTTTGACAAAGGAAAAGCATCATCTGCCACAAAAACAAAGGGTGTTGTATTGCTCCTTCCAGGAAGAACACTAGGGGGAGGGAGATGCATTGTGTTGTTTTTCAAGCAATCTCTGAATGTTGTTTCATTAAACACACCTCCGTCTGAAATTCGACCTTGGCAACCAACATTTGCGTAAATAAAGTTGTAATTTGCATCTATCACCGCAAAGAGAACAATGCTGAAGAAGCCTTTGTAATTAAAATACTCGGTTCCAGTATTGATTGGCGATTGCAAAGTGATGTGTTTGCCATCAAAGGCTCCAACACAGTTTGGGAAATTCCACTTGTCATTGAACTCCTTAGCAATAACGTTCCACTCAGATTCATTTTGTGGCATCTGAAACAAAATAATAAAAAATGCAGTTTTTTCCCCTATACATATAACTTTTTTTTATTATTATTTACAGGATCAGACTACAACTGAAAATGCAGATGCTGTTGAACGTGAGACTCAGAACGTCGACCAAGACCAAGGGGCTAGCTGTGAAAACAATGTCGAAGAGGACCAAATGGCCAGAAACGATGAACGTGGAAGCCGTGCAAACAAAAAAGAAAAGGTTTAAGTCACCCTATATTCGGACAGACTTGCAAAGAAAAAAATGACTTCAGCTACAGAAGAAGCTCTTTCCATAATGAGAGAAATTCAAGGACGTGCATTAGTGACAGACCAGTACAAGTCTTTTGGAGATCAAGTTGGACTACGTATTAGAGACCTTCCATCGTCAAATGCACAAAAAATGGTAAAACATCTCATTAGCAATATTCTCTTTGAGGCTGAAATGGGTAAGTATGACAACGGCAACCCATTAAGCGCACCTTACTCACAGCCTCTTTACCCGATA